>MNCI01013929.1:606931-622834 GCA_015680685.1 Gnetum montanum
TAGCATAGAAGATAAGCCGAAAATACCAAAAAAATCACATACCTCAGACTTGCTTAACCATACACCATGACACATACAAGCAAGCCTGGGAAGACAACGAACGATTAACCCCAAGTGTTTCTTGTGGTGTTAAGGCATTTAGTCTGCGGAGTTCGACCGGATTGTGCGTGCACACTCGTATTCGTATGGTGGAGTGTAGGGGTACCTCGCCACTCATCACATAGCTGTCCAAGATGGATTGCCAATTAGGATTCTATGCTGACATAGAATTGATGAAGGCCTTTTCCATCTAGATTTCTTTTTCATTAATTTTTTTATATATGCCAAGTTGGTCCTGGAAGTGCTCCTTCAGCTTTTCTTGTTTCATGGCCTCATTGTTCCACACGCTTATCTTAGTTGTAGATTGTTAACATATTGTGTCGACCTCCTTCATTGAGAGGGCTCAATTTTCTCTAGCCACTCTACTTATATCTTGGTTGATCCTCACCAACTGTTCTCTCAACTAGTGGACACTTTCTTCCAAGATATTTTTCTATTTTTCTACAATGGTCAAACTTACATTATCAACAACAAGTTTTTTATTCTCCTCTTGTGCAATGGTCAATGCCTTCTTATCGGCAGATGCTTGAGCTTCAATAGCTGAGGCATTCCAAACTACTTTCTCCTTCTCTTACTTAGTAGCTTTATTTTGTTCAATAAATTGGTTTAGCTACTCTATTCAGAATTATTCCAACTAGTCAAGTGCGACAAATTGGGAAGGATCCCTTCTTTTAGCTCTCAAGGCAATGAGCTCTTGTTGTAATCGATGCACTTCTACTTCTACATGTTTTGCCTTGGTCTTTGCCATGACTATCTTCTCTTTTGTGGTAATGAGGTCTAATTGCACTATAGTGACCTCATTGGGGATGTCAAAAAGAGTTGTCATCACTTGTCTAGTCTACAGTAATCTATCAAGTACACCTTCATGGGATGTAGAATTCATCAAAGTTCCAACTAGCATTTGGGCATCTCTGGTTCTCATCAAGTCCACTGAAGGCATAACAAACATATTGAAAGATTCTTTAATGTGATATATTATTACTTTTGCTATGCCTACTAATTCTTGGAGCTACATGATCATAATTATAGCACCTTCTCATGTTTCAAGCATTGCTTGAAAAGATGTAGCATTTCCAAAGATTTGTTGTGACCATTGGGCTTCTTCTCCTAATTGTAAATAAATCTATGTCCTTGATGGATCAGTAGACACTATGGGCTACATAACATCATTGATAACTCAAAAGAGGTTTGATTCATCCCCACTTCTCCAACTAAGAGTTTCAACAATGTGTTGCAAATGGCTCATTGTAGACTAGTAATCTTGTGGTAGTGGCAGTGGCACTTGTGGCTCTCATCATTGCTCAAGCTCTTGCTCTATTTCCTTTTTTAGTTCTAGCTCCTTTTCTAGTTCTTATTCGTATCCATCACTAGGGTCTTTTCTTGGTGTTGTGGGTTTAAGCAACTCAACAAAAGAAGCATTTTGAGCCCTCCTAGGAATATCATTGATGTATTCAAGGATTTTAGCATGCTTGCACAGCTTCTTGATCAAGCAAGGAAATGGAAGTGTTGGCTTTCCTACCTTCTTTTATTCAAACCACCTTTGGATTTCCATGAAGTACAATTGGGGAACACTGGCATTGTATTTTCCCATTAATATTCTACTTTCCTTGGTTGTGTAGGTTAATATTCTATTAAGCCATTTAGTTGGGAAGATGTGGTATGTTCCTATCTTAAAATAATTCCTCTCTACCAAATTTAACTCACTGTATGTTTTAGTATCTTTGTTATATGCCCACTACAGCCACAACTTTCTAGTTTTTGCATCCGATCTTGTGGACGAATGTGCCAACTTGGCCCCCACATTTGGTAGATTTAGAGCCTCTAAAATTAGCTTGGCTGAAAAAGAGATATTAACTCCTTCGATGTTGATTGTGGTGTCTTCTTCCTTGTTATGCCAAAATTGGTATGTCTCACCAAGGTACCATTCCCCACTTTTTGAAAGGATGCACCATAAAGGTGATGCTTGGAGTTGAGCTCTAACTAGCTTAGGAGAAAATGCCATAAATGGACTAAATTTCATTTTCACAATGACCATGGTCAACATGGATTTCTCCTGGATGGCTTCAAGGCATTCCTGGGATAATGTGAGGTGTTGTCCTTGCACTAGAGCTTGTGGTTCTATGGCCTCCCCTTAGACTGACTACCCTATAGCATGAGCCTCTTGATTAATGCTAAACAACTAGAACTCTTGTTCTTCATGCAAAACTAATGAGCCTTATTCTCCTAGTCAACCTCTACCTCCTCTTGAGTGTTGCTTGCACCTTGCAAAGGTCCTTCTTGTTATCCTCATTTTGGGGCCATCTACAATCAATTAAGGATTTGATGTTACTAAGGTGTTTTCATTTATTATTAACATGTTTATACCTTACTCACGACCTTAGTTCTATTAGGTTCTTTAGCTCATGTGATTACAAAGTTAGAAAAATTTTAGAAAAATGCCAAAAAAGTGTTAACTTCTGTTATGATCCTTCACAATTGGTTTCTTTTTCCTCATGTATGGTGTATAATGATGGTTATGATCCCTTGGGTGAGAGAATTAGAGTTTCCAGCATTAATATGATTGATTTTTCATTAAAACACTTAAATTTTTTAATAGTCTTACCCTTATAATACCTTCCAAGCAATAGCACATTTTGAAAATTGGTGCAAGTTTCCCACACAAGCCCGCCCCACACCACACACCCTCCCACCACACCCCCCACCCCGCAACTAAATCAAACACTCCATGTTCAACTAGGTTCAAAACCTATGGAAATTGAAGTGGTATGGAACAAGATATCGCAAGTGGAAGTTGGTTGCATAGAGCTCTAAGTTGAAAGAGAAAAATGCAAAAACTCCCCTAGCTACAAATGATGAGAATGGACTTTGAAACATTGTGGGGGTCCTATATATAGTTTTTATGGACTAGATATCAAGTATCTAACATCAATTCTAACTTGATATCAGGTAGTCGATATTGGGGTGCTTTAATTTTCATATTATGAAGGCAGTTAGCATGGAAAATAAAGCTCTATGATAGGTGGAAGGGTTTCAGGTCAAATACAAAGTTCTAGGATAAGTGACAATTTATATGTAGGCACCAAAAGTGTTAGAAGATAGAATCACAGGCATTAAAATCTTTGGAAGATGTAAGAAAATGGATATTAGACCCATGGTGTAGAACAAATTAATTATATGATAAGGGAAAGTATTGAATTTAACATTTATGTAGTTGGAAGGTATAAGATAATGTAGTTTTTTCAAACAAGTACAAGTCACAATAGTTATACAAGTGGATCCTTCCCATAGCAAGCTTCAACCATTAATGTCCTTATATAACCACACCTAAAATGTTTTGTAGGCACCAAAGGGGTTGAATGTGACACATACCTATGAAAAAAAACACACATGTTAAAACCAGCAATTTGAGAAAATAACTCTATGTTATACAAAATGACAAGGTATGATCATACAAATAATGAGATGAGGTGGATGTTTGAAAGGATTGCAAAAATTGGGACGTGAGGTGCCTTACCATAGGCATAATGAATTCTGAATATGTTATTAATGGTTAAAGTAATCATAAGCCTTTTTCTCCAAGATTCAAACCAAATCCATACCACATTCCAATGACATCACATTGTTTCATCTCTTCCATTGACAACCATAAGACTATCACAGTTGTAAGGAGTAGCATCACTTGGTGTTTTGTTCATGGAAGGAATTTATTTATGGCATGTTGTTATTTTTTTCAAAATGGAAGTCTTCTAAACAACTATCAGGCATGGGTAACATGTCTTTCAAGTGGAACCCTTTGAAATTTATTCAATGCCCTTTTATTTTTATTTTACTCTTACTCCCATTTTTCATTAGGTCTACAAGGATATACTTAAAACCTTAGCAACATGATAAAACATACAAAAGTGGTCAAAGAAAATTGACAAATCCCCTTAATGTCATACCCTCCACATTCCCCCTTTGGTTCTACACTATTCTGTACAAGCACAATGATTACGAATTTATTTTTAGTTTGATGGTGAAAAAGAATATCATTATGATTAGGGTAAGAACCTCTTATTAATGGGATGGATGGATGGATGGCGTGGCCTCATTGTCCAAATAGTCAATCCCTTATGACTTGACAACATAGAGAAAACCTCCTCTCAATGGGCTATATGATCATTTTATTTACAAGCGAGATTATTGACAAAGGAAAGGAAAACAAAATGTGGAAAAATTTAAAAAAAAGATAGGAAAAATTTGTATAAAGAAATAAGAAAATGATAAAAAAATTATAAAATAAAAATATGAAAAAAAAAAACCTATTAATTCTAAATGCTAGGATGGAGTGTCTCCTCCATGACTAAGCATTTGATCATGGCAAGAATTAATAAGCCCATAGGTAGGCTCCATGCATTTGTGAAACAATGTTAACTCTTCATTTTCGAGCCACTGGGTATCTCTTGGTTAAGTGGTAGTGGTGTAGATAGTTTGTTGTTCATGCACTTGGTTGTTAAATGTAAGGTGGATTAGAGTATGAGTTATGTCAATGTTGTGGACATCTGTCCCATGACTACACCCTTGATCATGGTTAGGTATGCATGGATTTTTTTGTCTCTCCACAATGCTAGATTCATTGCTTCTAGTAGGTGTTGGAGTAACGATGGATGGTGGCCCTTGTGTAGGATCAAAGGACATGGGTTGTGAAAGGGAAGATAGTGCACTTGATTGGCATTATGCTGGTTTGGATGATGTAGTAGGTCCATAAGTATTGTTCTTGCACATGGGAGCCATCCTAAAGAAGGGATGTTTCCAAGATTGTGATGGGAGTGGCATTCTTTTGTTGGTGTTGTGGTGCTGAACCTTCTTGTGTTGCTGGAAATGACATGTGGTGGGGTGGAGCATGAGAATATTGAGGATATGATGGAGAGTAAGAGTGTTAGGTGGTGATCCTTCAGGATATGTCATGGGTTGATGATACTTAGGAGAGTAATAGTAGCAATTTGAAGTAGAGGTCACAGAACTAGTTGGAGAAATAGGTTGTTAAACATAATAACCATACAATTTTGGTTGGCAATAAGGGTAAGGTTTGTTTGATGATGGCCTCCCCCATAACTATGGGTTTCATCTCTATGGTTGATGATAGTGTTGAGGTTGTTAAGAAGTCCCCTTAGGATAGTACAATTTTTTGTAGGACTGTCTATAATTACCTTGTGAAAAAGGCAAGTTTCTAAGCATGTGCTTCTATACAAACTTGGGATTTAATGCAAAAGCCCAATACTCACATAGATGCAACATGACTAGACAATAGCCCTTCAGATGGTCATATATGTAGATGTCACATCCATCTTCTTCTTCTGTGGTTAAGTCTATAGCCTCTTTTTCTTCAATCATTTTCCCTATTTGCGAAGAAGTGTTCCTAGTTGTTTCTTACTTCTTCTTCCTCCATTTATTGTAATTACTTAATTTTTTTTGTTACCTTCTCCTCTATGGTTTCTATGAAAGCTTTAACTTTCTCATTTATCCACTCCTACATCCTATCAAATGTTGCTTCAAGTTCGTCAATAACCTTTTGTATTAACAAGCTTTGTTTCAAAATCACCTTATCGAGAGCTTCCTCTTTTTCCTTATCATAGATGTGAGCCTTCTTCTTTTGAAAAGTTAGATCCTAGTGAGATTTCTCAACATTCTCCCATTTACATAGCTCTCCTTCTTCTTTTGCCACATGCTCAATTAACTCTTGGATCTGATGGGTTCGTAGCATGTATAATTGACCTTGAGCATACATCTCAAGGGTCTCCCTTGTTTCATCACAAAGCCCATCTATGATGTGGAAAATTTTCTCTTCCTTAGAGAAACCATGGCCTGGGCATCTATTTAGTAGAGAATAATGTCTATCTAGGGCCATGTCCAAGGGTTCATGTTGTTCTTATCTCCATCCTTGGATCCATCTCCTCAAGTTGGACATCCTTGCATAAGTTTGGTATTTCTTATGGAAGAGTTCCAACATTGTGGACCACTGCCAAATTGAGTTTCATTTCAATGATCTATACCATACTTCAAGTTTATCTATTAGTATCCTAGGAAAGAGCTTGAACTTTTTCCACCCACTTTCAATGTTGTGTAAGACATAGGCATCATGGAAGGCTTGTAAGTGATGTTGTGGATCAAAATCATAACCTCCCACAAATTTAGGAATATTATTCATATCAAGACTTTTTAGTTGACATTCCCTATGAAACCTATGGGGTATCTTAATTGCCTTTGTGATCTAAATTAGTCTCTTAGTGGCCAACAAGGGTTCATTGTCATCTGACATGTTGTGGTGAAAATTGCTATTTCTATTTTCCCAATTTTGTGATTTTGACTGTGTTCATGTAGATGTCTTTGATTTTTCCCATCATCTTAATTTCTATTTTTATTTTGACCCCATAGTGGAGCTTTATCTCTAAAACTATGTTCATCATTATCAAAACTAAATGTTGAAGAGAAAGAGGAAGATGAGGAACTAGGAGGATTAACATGGCTTCTATGGTATTCTCCATGGTCCCTTGATTTATCTTTTTCAAGTTTTGAGGAGGTCTTAGGCCTTAAGGCCTTCCTAGGTCTAGGACTTGAGGACTTCATCTCCTCTAGGGTTGTTTACCTTAGGTGAATGTAGTCTTTGAGTATCATCAGGATGGTCATGAACATTTGAAACCCCTGCATGAAGTTGGTCACTCTAATGTTCTTCAACATATATCTTGTTAGTCCTCCAATGGATGCTCTTGCCATATAATGCATTATCGCTTCCTTATGAAAGAGACATTATTTTTAGTTAATGATGTGTGTGATTTAATATTTTTCAAAGGATAAATTGTTAATGCACTTACAGTGATCATGTATAATATAACTAATCTAGATAACTAGCACCATCCCTAGCAATAGTCCCAATGATGAGTGGCGAGGTACCCCCTATGTCCAACCATATAAATCATAAGCATTCACACATGATCCAATTGAATTACGTGGATGGAACTAGTTGTGCATTTAAATCATTATTTCTTAATCATAGTTTGCTATCTTCCCACTTGTACTAGTGGTAGTTTTTTCATGTATGATTTAGTCCAAAGTGAAGCATAAGATAGTTGATGTTGTTCAGTCCTAAGCTAATCCTAATGATAATAAAGAAATTAATTTTTTAATCTAATTAACAATGGAAAGTAAATTATTAACTAGCCTATGTGTAATGAGTATCCATTGCTAACCATCTGTACATGCCTTGAACTTCGCATAACTACCACTAGGATTTCCAAGTGTATGTCAATGGGCATACCAAACAATACACTACCAGGCTACCAAGTAATTACACTTAAGCACTCACGATTAATCGTACTCATTCTTCTTAATGATAGAAATAATAAAGAGTAATAAATAAAAAAATTAATTAAGGAAAATAGTAAATATTTAAGTAATTTAAGATAATTAAAAATAATAATAAAGCTAAGTGGATGCTGCAATGATGGAAGTAACCTCAATCTTTATTGCCAAACATGTAACGTGTCCAAGCACGTCAAACTCGAATAAGGATGTCATACAATCACTTAACACACATTGCAACCACACACAAAGAATTAACAAAACTTGAAATTAAAAATTTATGAATCTATTCTATCTCTCTATATGCTATCTGCAATATCCCAACCATGCACACAAGTGTGGTATTTATAGGCTCGCATGAAAGGGGTGATATCAAATGTCTGACATCAGAGGTTGTGCCTTGATATCAAATACCTAACATCACAACTCCAGTATCAAATATCCAATATCGAAGCCCTAAAAAACATGACTCATCAATCATATTAAGTTATGAAATTTTCTTGTGCCTTTTTTAATGCAATCTTTTGTTATTTTCTACAAAAAAAATAATGCCACTTTTCTATTTCTTACAAGAAAATGGCATATAATTTTTGACTTTTGAGGTCATGGGAGTATTGTTCTTTTTTTTTTCAAACTAGTGGTTGAACCACTAATTTTTGACTTACTATTAATTTTTTATGATTTTTTTTATAAGTCAATGCATGATGATTTTTTTTGTTTTTTCACTATTTTACTCCTCACAACTGGGCAACATTGACACCTGGAATGAATTTTTTTTTGCCAATTTCCTAGATTCTTGGGAATTCTTACGGCTATGTGGGAGGGTTTGGCATTAGTTATGGAATTTTAAAAAATTTTGCATATTTTTTTCTAGTGTTCTTACTGCAGTGGTTTCCCTGCAAATTATTTTTTTTTTTTTCACAAAATTTCAAAGTGGTTTTAGGTCATCTAAATTTTTCCTAGGCCTAAAATTACAACATTGATGTCAAACTTTTGTTGAATTTTATGTATGTGTAATACCTAGGCTTAAAAAAATTTGTCATTTCTTGTACATATGAACTGTCCTATATAGTTGCAGTTTCAGCTATTGAAACTGTAAACCTCTCAATCTTATATAGGAAATGTTGTTCTATTTTTGGAATTTTATTATGCATATTTGAAGCCTCTACTAGTTATTTACATTTTTATTGAATTCCAATAGCCTTTTGAATTTTTTGAAATTTTTTATCTATCTTTCCTAGAGTTTTAATATGGCTATTTCACCATAAACTAGGATTTCTAATCTAAATCTCATCAAATTCAAGTTGGAATTTTTTAGCTATTCTTGTGGGTTATATTTTTTTTTTTAGGCTAATTCTCATGGTTTTAACCTTTTACATAAAATTTCTACAATTTTTTAATGTATATTTTTACCATAAGATCACCATTAGTGTTAACGAGCTATTTCGTTTTTTCTTAATCTTTTGGTTAAATTTTGTCTTGGTTTTAATGGTTGGGTGTTGAAAGTTTAGTTATTTAGTCCTATATGAAAATGTTGACAGTATTCCTATAATTATTTTTTGTTTAACAATTGTTAAATTTTTCTTATGGTCACATAAGGTTGTAATGGTCATTGTTGGATTATGCAAGGCCTTCTTGAAGCCTATCATGGTGGTGATTGAGCTTATTGGCCTATTGTGCTAAATCCACATACTAGGATCCAACACCTCACCTACTAACATGGTTTTGGATCATGGTTCCCTTTGGTTTAGGCTAGGGACTAAGAAGTTCCTAGCCTTCTTGCTACAAAACTTCAATGTGATGGTGTGGTCAAACTTGGAATCAGACATATTGACTATCATTGTGGAGACCCTACTACCTCATTCTACTAGCCTAATCATTAAGTTCATAGTTGATGATCCTAAAACTTGTGTAGAAGGTGAACAACTTGATGGCATGTACACCAAAGGCACTCATAAGTTATCTAAATCTTGGAACATGCCTAAGTTTATCTAGTACAATGTCAACAATACATTACTAGTTGGTCACTATAGCCACACCTTGTTCCAAAAACCTCCTAGCATTGTCTACCATTTGGAAGGCTAAGTGTAATTTTAAGTTTTTTTTTCTTTGGTTTACCTATTAGATTCATTAGGCCACTTGGGTTTAACAATTTTTGTTTAGATTTAATGCTTGTAGCTATGGTGTAGATGATCATGGGTTGATCAAGAGTTACTAGCTTGATGAATCATGTTTTTGAATGCTATTAGAGCCTAGAAATTAGGTATATACACTGGCCTATAAATATAGTGCTTGGGCTCATGATTTCCATATAGTTTTTCATAGTTTATAGTCAAATTAGTGAATCTTTTGTAGTTTGTTTTCTCTAGAGTTAGAATATTTTCTAAGTGCCCACAGCAAGAGTCTAAGTGTATATGGATCTTTGTTCGAACACTAATGTACCTAAGCACAAAAGTATGATGGGAATAAAAACAAACCCTTTTGATAATCCTTGTAGCACTAAGATTAGATTAATGTTTCCTTTAATGCACTTTACTTTCATGCATTTAAATTAAGCAATTAATTTTTAGTTGTTGATGAACATAAGCATGATCACTTCAATCATACATATAGTATTTGGTAACCTGACAATGTTTAACATTTGGTAGCCTAGTAGCACTATATGTGTTCAAGATGTGTCCAGGAAAGTGGGACAAGTACTTTTATTAGGCTAGCTAGGTAGTGAATGAGTTAGATCTTAAATTACTCTACCTTTCATTCTTATTGTAGGTGGCTAAACTAATAAAACATAAAATGAGAAAAATCATGTGCCTTAGTTACACTTAAACCATACCCTTAAGCTTCACAAGTGTAGTTGGAAAGACAACAAACATTCTCAATGCCCATTTCACTTCCTAGAGGAACTAGTGCACTGGAGAACTATAGGTCCATAAAATTCAACTAGATCACATGTGAACACCTTAGTGATTTTTATGGTTGGATATAGGGGTACCTTGCCACTCATCATTGGTGCTGCTACTCACGACCTTTTGGTTGTTTTGTGCACTATCTAGGATTTAGTGGAAATCATTCAAAATCATTAGAATGAACCTTAAATTCATATCATATTTTACAATTACTACAACAAAATTTAAAAGCACACTATGTTTTTATCATCTAATTAAAAATTTCTTCTTCTCACAAGAATGCTTCTTCACCCAAGTCTGATGGAGCTCATCAACCGATGCCTTACCAATATCAAGTGGTATATACTCATCTTGATGAGTATGTATCCAATTTCACCTTCATCCTACATCAGGATGAATATCCATGGTGGCATGACCTGGAGAGCAACATTGTGTTGCCACTTGATCAATTTGTTCCTGCAATGCTCCAACAAATGCTTATATAATGGCATCTCCAAGAATGTCATGCTAAGTATGTTGTGCAAGATACTGATGCCAAGGATTATTGTCCCACTGAGGCACAATGTCTATAGGATTGATAGCTAGAACAATGCCATGAATTTATGAAGAAAAAATGATTTAATGATTACCCATTCCCACTGTACCAAAAGGATGGTGGGTAACCCTTCTCTGGGGGTTTCCCATTTAGTGATGTTTCTCTCTTTGACTTCAGTGAAGGAGGTCAAAACAAAAACTTGTAGTCCATGATTCAAAATCCTAGTTCTAGTAAGAATGAATCCAATAACAAAGAAGAATCCATAGGGGAAAGTCAAGGTAGGATTGTAGACAAGAAACAAGATTGTGACCATGGCCACGATCACCAAAGAGGTGCTAGCAATAACCATGATGGTGCTAGTCCTCCTTCCTCTTCACCTTTATCATCATCTTCATCTTCTTATGGCTCTAATAGCAATAGCAGGAGGCGAGACCATGATGGAGGTGACCAAAATGACCAACAAGACCTAAATGATCAAAGGGACCATTGGGAAAGGCAAAATCAAGGGTGAAAACATTCAAAAGAGGCACATCAACATGAATGAAGGGATAGTAGAGGGCATCGTAGGCACCATGATCATGGCCTCGATGAGCCTTTGCTTACTACCTAAAGCATGATCAATATTGCAAAGACAATACGAATTCCAACAAGGCATGCGAAGGATAGTCAGATCACAAGGCTAGACATGAACAATATTTCTCGATTCAAAGGGGGATATAACTCTAATTCACAAAATAATCTCCAAGATTTTCAAGATGCATGTGCCTTGTAGAACATAGAGAATGAGTGGAAAAAACTTAAGTTGTTCCCAAGGACACTCATCAAAGAAACAAAGAACTAGTGCCAGCCCTTAGAGCCAAAATCTATCAAATAATGAAGTACCATGCCTAAATTATTTAATGATAAATATCAAACATACTTCAGAGTGTCCAACTTGAGAAGGAAAATCCAAGGATAGAAACAAGGAACACATAAACCCTTGGATGCCACCATCAACAAATACTCTTCCTTAATGCACAAATGTCCTAGCCATGGTTATTCTTAATTGGATCAACTTCATCACCCTTGGTGTCTATGCCCAAGGGTGACTATTAGAATTAAGTGCCCATCAAATACAAAGATTAATTGAGTAGGTAGCTAAAGAGGAGGGTGAATTAACAAAAAGAGAAAATGCAGAAGAACATAATCATGATCCTTCCATTTGCAAGAGAGAGATTCAATTTTGTGATAGTGAGGAAGAATCTACACCTGATGAGGTGGTGAATAAGAAAACCTTACCACTCCAAAAATTTCAATTTGAAATTACAGCCAATATTGATTAGTGATGGGACTCCACGGATAACAGATTTCAAGCTATCCTAAAATTGCTGAAGAGTCCAAAGAACAAGGTAGTAATCGTGAGCATAGAAGGTTCAAGGAAGTTGAACGTGCCTATCAAAAAGGTAAGGGAAAGATTGCTACAATAGAAGAAGTTGCAGAAAGAAAATTAGATGATGATGATGGGTGTGACATCTACTAGTATGTACATCCTAAGGGATGTTTCCCCATAGTGTCATACTTACTAGAGTCTAGTGTGTATCCTTTGAATCCATGACCAACACAAAGGCACACATCCAGAAGATTACCTTGTCCTCAAGGTGATTTAAGGTAGTTCCATCAGCAACAACAATATTATCCCAGCAAAACTCCACCACAACCATATGAGTAGTATCAATAGTGGCAGTAACCACAATCATGGGTGCTAGCACCACCAAGGTAGCAATACCCTTACATATAACTTGATTCATATGGATACTATGTTCAGTAATCCCTATCTTCATGTGACTCCTCTAGTCATGTTTCTACTTTTCAATCTTACTACCACCCTTCTAATTATTATTGATATCATTCTTCACATGTAAGAAGGAATGCCACCTTTATCCTTATGCCTCTCCTGTTCTTGCACATGTTCCTTCTCTATCCACACAGCTATCACCTACTCCACCTATGCAAGGTGAACTAGTAGCTCAACCATAACAACGTAATGCTACTAAGGTTGTTAATCTATAACTAGTTCATCAACTCAGTGGGTCGAATAGTTGATCAAGAAAAAGACCTTTCTTTTGACCCTACAATCCACCTAAGCCCTCATAGACACCTATGGTTAACAACCATGTTCCTCCATCTTCCTCTGTATCAAATTTCTTCAAGTCCCCTTCAAATCAAAATTTGCCTAGGATCCATACTATGATGCTTACTCACACTGTATCTAATTGGATTTATGCTAGAAACCTTCCCAAGAAAGCAACTAATCCTGGAAGTCCTCTCATTTATTTGCAGATTACTGGGAATAAGTTGTGCAAAGCTCTTCTCAACTCAGGTTCTAGTATCAAATTAATTTCTCATGAGATGTACACTACATGGAACCTACCTCCTCTCATGAAGAGTAATATCATATTAGAATTGGTAAACTAGTCCATCACTATTCCATTGGAACTGGTGGAAGACATTGTGACCACTATCTATGGGTGGTCTTATCTTATTAATTTTCTAATGATTAAGGTGGAGAACATAAAGGGGATTTTCCAATCATCAAGGAAAGGACATGGCTTAGCACCATTGATGCAAGAATGGGCATCAAAGATCTTTCCCTAGAAATATCCAAAGAAAATGCATTCAGAAAGATCAAGAAGAAGCGAGTTCCATACATCGCATACAGTGATATATGGTGTAATTATGTGAAAAAATTCTAGGCTATGAAATAAGCATCTATCTCTACATGCAAGCAGTGTGCACCAAAAGTAGAAATTCAAAGGTTTCTATATGCAGTAGCCAGAAAATAGGAGAGCATCTAGTGGTTGATCGCTGATTCAAAGAGTAGCACACTTTTCATGAACCCGACTGAGAGCCTAACATGACCATATGTCATAGGAATGGATGAACTAGAGCAAGCTCATCACCAACTCTTTGATTATGCAAATGATGATACTTATTTGGAAGAGTTGGAAATTCTTGAAAATTTCAAGCAAGAGCTCCTTGAACTAAAAATTCTACCAACCAAAATTAAATATGTGTTTTTAAAAAATGGGAAGTTGGTCATGATCAATGTAAATCTTGCTCCAAACTAGACAAAGATGTTTTTGAATGTGGCTGAAAAATGATTAGTAGCTTTTTCTTGGTCATATCTTGAACTCACAGGGATTGATCCTAGGATATGCCAGCATCGTATTTACACTAATTTGGCCATGAAGCCAAATAGACAGCCACAAAGGTAATTGAACCCCAAACTGAAGTAGGTCATCAAAGAGGAAATCAAACAACTTCTCAAGGTGGGGTTCATTTATCCCATTATAGATAGTGAGTGAATTAGTCCACTCATACTTATTTCAAAGAAATGAGGCAAGTGGTGGGTCTGCATCAATTTTAGCTACTGAATATGGCAACATTCAAGGATCATTTTTCATTGTCATTTGTTAATTAGGTGTTAGACACAATATTTGGGCATTGCTACTATAGCTTTCTAGATGGTTATAGTGCCTATAACCAAATTCAAATTGAACTAGAGGACTAGGTAAAGATAACATTCACGAGTCCTTAGGAGACTTTTACATATCACAAAATGTCATTTGGTCTATGGAATGCTCCTACTACATTCTAATTCTTGGTTCTGAGCATTTTTCAATAGCAAATCGAAAGTGGTATGGAAGTCTTCATGGATGACTTCTCCACTTATGGAGCTACATTTGAGTAAGCCCTAGACCAGCTTGAGCAAGTGCTAAAACAATGTGTTAAAATCAAATTGTGGCTTAATTGGCAAAAAAGTCACCTAATAATCTAGGAAGGCATTATATTGGGGCACAAAATATCACAAGTAAGAATTGAGGTAGACCCTAAGAAAATAAAGGTCATCCAAGGAAAAACTTGCCAACCAGAAACTATCCTAAAGTTCTTCTTTATTTCCGTACACAAACTTGTGTTCAGGTACATTATTTGCTCAAATAAAGATTTGTTCACTTTGGAGCTCCTACTGCAGGCACATGGAAATTATTCTATCTCTAGAGGGAAAAACTGTCAAATTTTCACTAAAGATCTAGATTTAGAAACAAGGGAGAGCCGCCTCTTATTTATAGACTTGGCGGCACACCACAATATCGCAGGGGACGACACGATATCGCGAGGGATGCGATATCGTGGCAGAAGCAATATCGTGTCCTCTCATACCCCCATGACTTAATGAAAACTCATCCTTGAGTTCCTTACAAAATATTGGGAAGGTATGGGATTATTGACTTGAATGGAACTAATGGTGAATGGGATGACATGTGAATGGATCATCATTACTGAACAAGACAAAACTAGTGTTCACGACAATAGGAGTGAATACTTTATACATTTGACATCAAGCCTTATTTGGCAGCTGAGAGAGAATAGAGAAGAGAGAAGAAGTCTGCTGCTACCAATGCCAAGATTACGCCTTTCGTTGTCTATCCATAAGTGTGCCATCAATCTTGCTCCTTGCATAGCTACTTCAGCACCGATCCATTCCAAGTGTTCCCTCTAGATCCAATCCATTGTTGCATGATTACCATCTGCACACACAACACAGTCTTTATATTGGCAAGGGTAAATGAATCATAATGCAGCAGTTGATACCTTGCTTCGGTGAAAAGGTCCATTGGCTGAGTTGTGGTATGGCTAATATGGATCTAGAGATATATAATAGTGGCTACCGAAGGTGTAGGGGTTAGGCGAAAATTGAAAAAATTGGGTCAGGACCCCCATGACTAAGAGCGAACCTCCGGTAGTGATAGAATGGAGAAAGAATAAAGAACAAGAAAGATGGAGAAAAAGAGACAACTGTAACGTTGATGAAATGGATGTCAAGATGGAAATGAACAAAATAGAGTGGATTGAAAAAATGTTAAGGGAAATAATTTAACTGATGCACCAAATAGGAATGCCAGTGGATCCTCCCCAAAGTAGGCTCATGCCCTTAATGCCCTAACAAACCCACATTCAAAGAGCCCGTAGGCTCTGGAAATGTCA
>MNCI01013929.1:623191-637970 GCA_015680685.1 Gnetum montanum
TAAAGTCTTAACCATAAGAATTTACCAAAAAGAAAATGATGCATCCACCAAGATATGGACTACTAATACAACCAGCAATGAGGTGATAGATGGGGAAAGAAGGATGGAAAGAAGAGAATGGAATAGAATCTCAAGAACAGGGTGATGTATGGCCCCTTTTGCAGTTAATGATTAATGTGACTTAGTAGGTCCCATTCCAAGTCTAGCCTCAAACAAACCACATCTAGTGATCTTGCATTAATTCATTTGACCAATCCATCCACTTGAATAATAAGAATGCATCCCTCAAAGAGCCACCACCATTCCGATGAAATGGAGGAGAGAATGGGAAGCAAGAAGGGCCTTAGTTAGAGGGAACATGTTTATTTTAGTTCCATAACCAGTGCTTGTAGCCCACATGATTATTTCATCTAAGGGGTGTCTTTTGAATTCTCACTATTTTTTTTTTGTGTTTTTGCGTGAGAACGACAACATGCAAAGACTTATTATTTTTATTTGCTCAGCTTCCAGATAAGTGGGTAACATCGAAATGGTAAGAAAACTCAAGAAGAAAACATCCAAGCACCCAAGAGAATGGCTAACACAAATGCCTCAAGTTCCCTTGAAGTCACACCCTTTTCAATCCTTAAGTCCTTCCTTAGTTTGAGAAATGCCCAGTCACCAATTCGTTATAGTTCTTATTATTGAAAAAGGGACTATACAGTTCCAAGCCAAGAGAGACCATAGAAATTTGTGGATGAATGGATGAAGTGCACTAATTGCATGTCATATCAAAAGAACCATACCCTAGTATCAACATCATAACTTAAAGGTAAAAACCAAACATTAGCAATCAATAGGAAAACAGTTCATACCATCATGAAGAACACTTATTAAATGACAAACTTGACAAGATGGATAACACACACACACACACACACACACACACACACAATGAAATGAAAAAGTATAACGATGTTGTAAAACAAAAATAAGAAAAATTAAAGAAATTTGTAAAACAAAAATGTGTAAAATAAAAACTTAAAAGAATTGAGGGCCTCAAATGATTAACATAGGTGGCCATCTCCCCCATGATTGAATTGAAAGGGAGAGATCCAAAATAATGAGCGTTTGTTTGAATTTCTTAGAAGTGTCCAACTTCTCCCAATTGATGTTCTTAGATTAAGGGGTAGAAGTCGGCGACGCTCATATTCCAATGTATCTATGCCTTCATTGTGGATGTGAGTTGTTCCCTTAGTTTTTTCCATGCATGTTGGTGGGCTACTTTCTTGATCAGCTGGCAACCACTAGGTGTTCTCTTGTTGTGTGGTTGCTACATACAGGCACCACTGTATCTGTGTTTCTTGGGCACACCAGTTGCATGAAGGAGATGTTGAGAATTCGTCCATGTCATCACCCTTTGAGTCACTGTATGTGATGCATGGAACTTTCTTCTTCTCAATCTTTCCATAAATATTTTCCTAAGATATTTCCAAGGAAAGATTGTGGATCTGTAGGCATGTGTTGATGGTGTTAAGCCATGCCCTCCCCATTATAATTGGGAAGTCCCCTTTGTTACTGTTGACTTCTATCATCAAAAAATTAGCTGGGTATGACCAACCACACACAGTGGTAACGATGTCCTTCACAAAACCCAAGGAAATGGTGATGGACTGGTCCACCAGCTCTAGTTGAATATTGCTCCTCTTGAGTTAGGGCAGGTTCTAGGCTTGATACATTTCTCATAAGATTAAGTTGACTCCAGAACCTGAGTCAAGAAGAGCCTTATGTGGTTCATTCCCAATGACTTGGAGGTAGATTAAGGGACTTCCAGGGTCAAAGAGTTTCCTGGGAAGGTGGCCTACCTTGATCCAGTCGATAACGGTATGTGTTAACATAACCATATGCGTTAAGCCCTATTGTTGGTTTGAAGGAAGCTCCAAAGCCTTGTATGTTGGAGGAGCGTGCATAGACTCAACCACTTGTGGTTGTGAGAGCTTTTTTGGGCTTTTGGTTCTAAATAAAGGTATTCTCTTCTTGCAGTTGGTAGAACCAATAGTAGGTTGAAGGTTTACAGCTCTCGTAGCATTATGTTGTTGTGGTTGAGTTGGGAGTTCCCCTTGCATTGTTGGAGCGGGTGGTAGCGGAACTATCAGCGTATGAGTGGTGGATGGATTTGGAGGATGGTACATGTGTGGTGTATCTTCTATAGGAGAAGGAGTCCTAAAATACTCCCAAACTTGGTAGTGACGTTGTGAGGTTGCATGACCCATAGAGTCACTTGGAGAAACCACGAGTCTGGTTGTCAATAAGGGTATTGTTGTCTACGCAGTGGAATCCCCCATGACTATGGGTGTTGCCACTACTGATGTTTCCTGATAGGTTGTGGTAGACTTCCACTTGGATAATATGTTAATGATTGGTGGAACTACCTTAGGTTACCTTGGAGATAAGGTAACCTTCAAGGTGCTTGCCATCTGTTAAGTCTTGGGTTGAGCGCATACACCTCAGACTCTTGTAGATGTGAGATTATTGGACAAAATTCCTTAGGATGGTCATATTGCTAGATCTCACATCCACCATCATTTTCTATGTCAGAATCCACAACCTCATCGGAGATAGTCATTTTTCCCTTACCCTTGTCACATGCATGGCCTGAATCTCTCTGCTTTTTCTTTCCATGATCACTACTTCATTCCTCCTTAGACTCCTCTATGATTTTTAAGATAGTTTCAATTTTACTATCTAAGGTGCTCCATATTTCATCTACCTTAGTTGACACTTCTGTTGTTAGCTTTTGAAGTGGCAAGGTTTTTCTATTCACCAACTCTTCAAGTGGTGACTCATCCTCTTCATCACAGAATATCACTCCCTTCTTTTGAAGGGAAGGATCATTGTTATATTCTTCCACGCTTTCTCTATTCTGTAGCTCACCTTCTTCTTTGGCTACTTGCTCCAACAATCAATGAATTTCATGGGATCTAAGCTCAGATAATCTCCCTTGGTCATAAGTCCCAAGGGTTCTCCTAGTCTCATGTCTTAGCCCATCTACGAGGTGGTGTAGTTGATCTCGTTGTGCATACCCATGGCCCAAGAAACGATGTAGCAATGCATAGTATCGGTCCATGGTAGCATCCAAGGGTTTGTAAGTACCTTGCTTCCATCCTTGGATCTACTTATGCAAGTTAGACACTCTGAAGTACATTTGGTATTTATCGTTGAACAACTCTAACATCATACTCCATCTCCTAATGGTTTCTGACTCTAAGGACTAATACCAACTCTCTGCTTCCTTTATGAGTGTCCTAGGAAACAACTTTAATTTATGCCACTTGTTCTCAATATTTTGCAAGGTGCAAGCATCATGGAATTCCTGTAAATGATTTTGCATATCAGCGTTGTATCCCCCTTCAAAGCGTGGGATATTATTCATATCTAATCTTTTGATTCAACTATCTTTCTGGTGCCTTGTAGGTATTCTAACTACCTCTGTAATATCTAGCATACTTTGAGTGGTAAGTAAGGGTTCGTCATGATCATCTCTCTCATGACGTCTATGATGTCTACATTGTTCCCTACTTTCCCTTCTTTCATGCCTTGATTCTCTTGACTACCCTTGTCCTGGCTCTCGACTCTCTCATCGAGGTCTCTCATTTCATTTACCCTTATCCTCACTGTTATGCCCTTGGTGACTACGTCCTGATGTGGAAGGAGAGGATGAGTGATATGATGAAGGGGAAGAACAAGGGGAACCATTGCCATGACAATGTTTCTCACCTTCTCTTCGGTGACTATGACCCTGATCATGATGATGATCAGAATGCTTACCCTTATCTTGTGCTTGTGTTCCCTCAGTGAACACTTGGTGTTCATGGGAATCAGAACCAGGGTTTTGTATCATGCAGTGCAGGTTCTGATACCCTACCTCCACACTATCGTTAGGAGGAGGAACATCATCTTGTGGAGAACCTATTGAGATAGGTTCACCACCCCTAATTTCTCTTATGACAGGTGAAGCATTACAGGGGCCTTTGCCCTTCAACGATGTGTGGTGACTCTCCTGTTGCAAGTCCTGTTGACATTGTGCTTCTGTGGGATGGTAGTCCCTTGTGTCATAATCTTCTACAACGTACTCATCATATAGCTGTGTCATGTCTAGCTGTGCAAGGGCCCGAAGGAGCATATTAGGGACTGCCCAATCTAGGGGTAACACTATGATACCTTGCAAGTCTCACCAACATAGTTTTTTTTCCTGATGGAGGATAAAGGTAAAATCATGTATATACTCATCATGATGAGTATACACTACTTGATACTCTTGAGGAACTGGTGGATCTGGGTTACATGTGTTAGACTGTCGACTGTTTCTTGTGTGATCCCTAGGTGGTGAAGTGCTTTTCTAAGAAGAAGACATCTTAGTTTAGTTCGGTGTGTTGATTAACCGTTGTATAATTTTTTTTTGTTTAATTAACCCTAAGGGTTCTTTTAAGCTCCCAACGATGTGGATAATTTCCTATGTTCTACTTAGCGCACAAACACTTAGTCCCCGACAACGGCGCCAATGATGAGTGGCGAGGTATCCCTACACTCAACGATACGAATACAAGCATTACGCGTGCAATCCAGTCGAACTCTGTAGACTAAGTGCCTACACACCTTATGGAACACCTAAGGTTAATCGTTCGTTGTCTTCCCAGACTTACTTGTATTTGTCATGGTTGTATGGTTAAGTAAGTCTGAGGTATGTGATTTTTATAGTTTTAATATTTTATCTCCTATGCTAATGAGGTGAAGGGTGAAGAGACTAATTAACTAACTTTAACTAACTAACTAAGCCTTAATTAACCTAGCATCAGCATCCAGTCCCACTTACCATTCACACCCTAAACCAATGCAACCTTGGCTACCAAACACTAGTCGTTACTGGGATTACCAAGCGTAACGCACGTGCTCGAAGCAGTCGTACTGAATGCACTTAACTATGGGAGAAGGGTTTAGAGAGATTTAATTAACTAATAAAGCATTGAAATGATAAACAATAAATAATAGTAATTAAAATCCTATTTAGCGTATTCCATGCAATGCAAGGTTTATCCAAAAATTCATCTTTATTTCCGTACACAAACTTGTGTTCAGGTACAATATTTTCTTGAATAAAGATCTGTTCACTTTGGAGCTCCTACTACAAGTACATGGAAATTATTCAATCTCTGGAGGGGGAAAAATGCGAGATTTTTGCTAAATATCTAGATCTAGAAACAAGGAAGAGCTGCCTCTTATTTATAGACTTGGCAGCGCACCGCGATATCACGTACGCGATATCGCAGGGGACGAGGCGATATCGTAGCAAATGCAATATCACGTCCCATCATAATGGTAGATCGAAAGGGCACTAATAATGTGGTCACTAATCACTTACCTTAGTTGTGATGGGATAATAAAGAGGAAGAACCCACTATCTGATATATTTCCTAATGAACTCCTCTTTGTTGGGGCTATAACTAAACAATTTTCCAATGAACCTAAATGGTATGATGTTATTCTCACCTATCTTCTCACCCAAGAGATGCCATAAGGGTTGGACCACCAAAAGAAATAGTAGTTTCTTCACCAGGAAAAATACTTCATGGAGATCAACGAATACCTCTACAAGGTGTGCACTGATGGTCTGGTTCATTGGTGTGTCCCTAATGCCAATCAATTGTGCATTCTCTAAGATGCTCATGAAGGTCCTTGTGGAGGACACTATGCTGGGAGATGCATGGCCATTAAAATTATAATGGTAGGATACTATTGGCCAAAAATCTTCAAGGATGTTCATCATTACGTCCACTCTTGTGAACGATGCCAATGAGATGGTGAAATGACTACTCAAATGGTTGAACCTCAACAATGGATTCATCCATTGAAATCCTTTAACATATGGGGCATTAATTTCATTGGTCCCATCACATCCATGTCAAATGCAAAATCATGCATCATAGTCACTATTGACTATTGTATGAAATAGGCAAAACCAGCAGTCGTTATCGACTATACATCTTCTACTAATGCTCAGTTTGTACAACAAAATGTTGTAAACAAGCTTGATATGCCACGTGCATTAATTTTTGATAATGGAACTCACTTTACAAGCACTACATTTCAAAAGCTCATGAAATACTTAGGGGTTCAACATAAACACACAACACCCTACCACCCCCAAGTCAGTGGTCAAGTTGAGGTTATCAATAGGGAAATCACAAGGATTATAACAAGAACTGTTAGCAAATATAGGAAAGACTGGAGCAAAAAAATCAATGATGCCCTTTGGGCCTACCAATCAACATGGAAACTTTCTATAGGCTATTCTCCCTATGAGATTTTGTATAGAAAATTACCAACACTTCCTATTTAATCCGAGCTTTGTAAACTTTCAATAGCCTATGACCTTGACCTTGACTTAAGTCTAGCATAAAAAGAAAGACTAATGAATCTCAACCTACTAGATGAAAATCAATTGGTGGCCTTATCATCTAATGAGTTGCACAAGGATTACAACAAAAAGTTCCATGACCTTAAAACCAAAAAATTCAAATTTCAACTGGGAGATAAGGTTCTCTACTAGATCCCCACACACGTACCTCAACAAACTAAGTTCCAAATGTTGTGGGAAGGACCTTACATCATTTAGAAAAAATTTTCTTCTTGGGCTATGATGATCTATAAACTTGATAGCCCAAACAAGAAATAGCTAGTCAACATCCAACAAATCAAACCTTTCCACGAGCATGAGCCAACTAATACAACAAATGCCTCATTGGATGGACAACCACACTCCATATTTTGGATCTTCTCTTTTCAAATTAGTCATGGGGGAATGGCCACCCATGCTAACCCTATAAGTGGCTTCTTAGTTTTTCAACTTTTTGTTTCACAGTTTTTGTTTTACAAAGTTTTCTTTTATACATTCTTTATTTTACATCTTCTTGTTTTTATATTATTAATCTTTTCTAATTTTTATTTTACACCATAGTTAGTACATTTTCTATTTCTTGAAAATTGCACACTTTCTTTTATATTTTCTTCTATTTTATTTTGGTGTGATTTTCTAACTTTTTGTTAATAAGTGCTAGGTACAATGGTAATGTGTTGCTTGATGGTGGTATGTACTATTTTGTTATCTAATTTTTGGTGTCTAGATTCTAACTTTGAATTTTGTTACAAATGATTAAAACATGGTTTCTTTTTCATGCTACAAGCAATGAGTCCACAACATCCACCCATTCACAAACTCTATGGTTTTTCTTGTTTTAGAAATGTGTAATCCCTTTTTCATTAACAAAACTTGTTGACTTTGATAGTTTCCAGAATTGGAAAGGATTCAAAGGTTTGTATAGGATGTGACTTCAAGGGGATTTGTTATTCTTTGTGCCTTTCTGTTTGCCTAGGTGCATGTGTATTCTCATGGATTTTTTACTGTTCCATGTCAACCAATAAAAGGAAGTGGAATAAGTCTTTACATGGTGTGGTTCTTATCAAAAAAATTATGGAAATTCAAAGCACACCCCTTAGACAAAATAAATGGACTACAAGCACTAGTTATGGGACTAGAAAGACATGCTACCCATACCTAAAGTCTCCTCTAACTAAGGCCCTTCCTCACTTCCTAATTATCTTTTCTTCTTTAATAAGGAATGGTGGTTGTTCTATGGGAACACTCTTGTGTCTCAGGAGGATGGACTAGTCTTAGAATGGCAATGCGAAATCACTAAACAAGGTTGGTTTTGGTCTAGACTAATGATGGATCTTATCACATCATTTAACCATAAAATTCACAAGGAACTTCATGTGACCTTAATCAGGAACTTCATTCCACTATCTCTCATTCATCTATGCTTTCTATGTCTCACCTCACTACTGGTTTCATGTTCTTGTTCAATGTCCTAATTTGATGTGTCAGAATTCTTAGGTTATTTCTTCCAAGTTTTTGTACTTAATCTTCCATAACCATTAATCATCCACAGAGCATGCAGACTCTTTAGTTTAAAGTTATACAAGGTCATAAAATGCCTATGCCTACTTTAGAGAGGATGCACTTGCATATCTTTTACTTGGGTTAGTTAAGTTCTTTATCCTTAGACACTCTTACAATCAAAAACTTTTGTTTACCTCATCAATGACATCCAATTGTGCACACCTTCACAACATTTTTCAAAAACTTTCTTTTTTACTATTGTGAATTCTTACACCCTCTCCAAATATTTTCTTGTGTTAAATTTTTTCAAATTTAATGGACTACTTATCTATTTTACCCTATTTGTTAGCCTTCCCGCTAACACTCCTAAAGGAATCAATCTACCACAATCACAACCTAGCCGAGTGTAACCATCGATGAGATAAGACATTTAATAGATATGTGTTACACATTGCATATTAATTCATGATTCTATTATGATTGCAATGGAAAGCATGGATTAGAAGTAGGACTATCTTCACCAAGGATGATGTGGCAATACCACACGACGAGGCCTATTCATGATCATTGGATCTTCTCTCTCACTCTTTAGCTACCAAGTAGTGTTAGATGTTAGTTTTATCTAGGGTGTTCACTTCTCTTATCATGAACATCCAATTTCACAAATATTGTAACTCTGTACACTTAGGCACTCAGAATCTATTTGTTCCATCTAAGTCAGTTTGTATGTTAGTCAATAATCCCATATCCTCTCAATATTTTGTGAGGAACTTACTCCTTTTCTTCACTCAAGGATGATTTTTCATTCAATTGTGGGGGTATGATGAATCATGCTTTTGGATGCTCCGATATCGAATACCTGATATTGGAGCCTTAACATCAAGTATTCGATTTCAAAGCTAGGATGTGATGTCGGATATCTGATATCGTGGGATATACATTGGCCTATAAATATAGCACTTGGGCTCATGATTTCAATATAGTTTTTCATAGTTTTTTAGTTAGAGTAGAAAAGCTCTTGTAGTTTTTTTCTCCAAAGTTATAATATTTTCTAAGTGCCCATAGTAAGAGTCTAAGTGTATATGGATCTTTTTTCAAACACTAATGTACTTGAGCACAGCAGTGTGATGGGAATAAAAATAAACCCTTTTGATAATCCTTGTAGCATTGAGAATAGATTAATGTTTCCTTTAATTTACTTTACTTTCATGTACTTTACTTTGATGCATTTAAATTAAGAAATTAATTTCCAATTGTTAATGAACACAAGCACGACCACTTCGAGCATACATATAGTGTTTGGTAACCTAGCAACGCTTAATTTTTGGTAGCCTAGCTACACTGTATGTGTTCAAGATGTGTCCAGGAAAGTGGGATGAGTACTTATGATAGGCTAGCTAGGCAGTGAATGAGTTAGATCTTAAATTACTCTACCTTTCATTCTTGTTGTGGGAAAATAAACTTATAAAACATAAAATGAGAAAAATCATGTGCCTCAATTACACTTAAACCATACCCTTGAGCTTCACAAGTGTAGTTGGGAAGACAACAAACGTTCTCAATGCCCAATTCACTTCCTAGAGGAACTAGTGCATAGGAGAACTATAGGTCCATGGAATTTGACTGAATCATGTGTGAATGCATTAGTGATTCATATGGTTAGGCATAGGGGTACCTCACCACTCATCATAGCTCTTAGCCTTGGCCCAAACAACACTAGAGTTCTTTGTCAAAAGCCAAATAGTAAGGCTCATAGTGATGGAGCAACTCAAGCATGAATTTGGTAGGTATACCTCATGCTATTCTAAAGCCTACCGTAGATGCTTGGCTAACAGGAGGACTCATGGTTGGTGGGGCATCCACTATTTTGATGCACATGCATGTATACCCCTTAGGATCCTTACATTACCTTCATCCAGCAAGTAAGAATTTTTATGTTTTGTTTTTTATATAATGTCAACGTTTTCTAGTTACATAGTTTTTAGATCATCTAGGCTTTAATTATTTGATTGGTTTTATCAATGTGGCTATGAGTTGTTTTTTTTTTTAATTGATTATGTTTATTATATTTTTGTTTTATATTATATACCTATGCAAAAGCTAATGGGTTGTTTTTGTTACCTTGTAGGAGTTGTGCCATCATCTACCATTACTATGATCATCTTGTAGGAGTTGTTTGATGAGGTGGATTTAGCACAACATTGGTTGGCTTGCTAAGCACCTAGAGACATCCAAGCAAGGATTACCAGTGTAGGTTTGCTTGATCTTTTCATGGCCGCTAACCAAATCATCCCTATCCTTAAGATGGTGAATGTCATCAACTCCTTTAATAAATGAGTGAATAAATTCATCACCCACATTCATAGTGTGCCTATCACCTTGGCAATTAATGAATCTACATTTAGTGACCTCTTTGGCATCCCTTGTAAGGACATGAAGGTTACCACCAAACTAGGGATAGAGGTGGACCATGTGAAGGAAGTGGGAAAATGGCTAAACTCCAACCATGGCCACTCTAGATTTTCTCTAAACCATTACCACTATTCCAGTCCTAGGCATTCCCAAAGTTGTATCATAGAAGAAGATCCTAGACATTAAATAATCATGAACCATTAAAAAGGCCCTCACCAAGGATGCTTAATTCAACTGGGTTTCTCACTTGGTTTCTAGGCTACAAGCGGACATCCTAAAACTTTGGGACAACCTTGAGACAATATGTCATATGCACTTTACATTTTTTATGGCATATCTAAGGAGGTTGTGAAGTTTCTAGTGGTGTAGAAGGATGGATGATGTGTGATTCAATATCCATCCCAACATTCTAAGCCTTGGATGAAACATATTTTTCCAACCATGCAGGCTCAGAACCCACCAAAGGATGTTGGCGAATTGTTGTCTATTACCACTAAGCATTTTCGAGTTATGCATTATCCTTCCCCTGACAACATGAGGGTGGAACCCCAAGTTTCCCATGGGAATGCTAAGAAGGCCAAGGAATTACATGCTAAAGTTGATGGGGTAGCTAGAGCAAAATTGAAGAGGCCCATGGTTCAGAAGACAACACCAATTGCTTAGAATATTCTTGGGCTCTAAAAAATGAAAAAAACACCTCTTGTTCCTTTGGAAAATGATGCAAAAAATGTGCTCAGGGTCATGCATATATATTGTATTTTTATGTTACATTGATGAGGATGCGTCGACTCATCCCACTACATCAATGAGGTTGTGTTGATGCAGTTGTTCATAGAAATACTTTGCATTGTAAAAATGGAGGAATTTTGTTAAGCTTTGGGATGAAACAAGAGCTTAATGGAAGCAAGGAAGATGTAGAATGATAGCAACAACATAGAAGAGGATTATGTAGAATTGGAAGAAAGGATTCAAATGCATTAGGATGAATTTAAAATACAAAATCAAGAAAATATGGACATTTGAATGTAAGTTGATTAGATTGATTGTGCAAATAACCAATGGATAGGAATTTTAACTTAGAGACCCAAAGAGAATGCAAGTGAGCCTCCCTAAAGTAGGCATATGTTCCTAATACCCTTGCACACCCCCATGCATACCCCCATCACAAGGAGTCCATAGGCACTAAGGATGATTAATGGTTGTTCTAAGTTAAAATCCATATTCAAAAAAAAAACCAAGGATTAGTTGATCATCATAATAAATACATCAATTGACCAGGATATGAGGTAGTGGGGTAATATGTTATGACTTGAGAATGATGGTAGAGAAAGAATAGAAGGTGATCTGCATCTAGGTCACATGAGATCCTTATGAAGTTTGTGATTAGGATGAATTGATACTATTCCATCCTTAATCAAGACTAAGTCCATTTCACTTGTAGTGAATTTACATTGACATATCCATTACCTTAGACCAACAGGGGTTCTTGAAAATTCCCAAAGAATAGCCACCAATCCAAGAGATGAGAAAAGAGAATAAGGAAGATAGAAAGGTCCTTAGTTAGAGGGATGCCTTTGGGCATGAGTAACATCTCTTTCCATCCCAATAACTAATGCTTGTGGCCCATTATTATATTTAAGGGGTGTTCTTTGAATTCCCATGATTATGTTTTTTTTTTGTTTTTTTTTCTCATGGGAATCACACTATGCAAAGACATACTTCCTTTTATGGTCAACAATAAGAGTGGTGATATGCCAATAGAGAAAATTCATAAACCTCAAGCAAGAAGTTAAGAAGAGGATGCAGCAAGTCCCCTTGAAGTCACATCTTTTTCATTCCTTCTTGATCAATTCCAAGTCCATTTGGTATCAAGATCATTGGTTACTTCTAGTTACCAATGTGGAAGCATCTCATGCTACGAAGATGCAAACCCTTTGTAGAATAGATGGAATGGGTGGATGTCATGGAACCATTTCCTAATAACATAAGAAGATTAATAATTTATTAGTAGAGGATATAATCCAAAGATGAAAATTTTTCCATTTAGCAAATTAATTATTACATTAATAGCTACACTCTTTAACTCCTAGTATTAATGACAATATTGAAAAAATCAAAGATTCTTATAAAATAAGATAAATATTAAAAAGGAGAATGAAAGAAAAGAAAAAATTTATAAACTAATTGATAAAATAATCAAGAAAATGAAAAACATATGAAGAATGGTGTAAACAAAAGGTGAAAAATTGGATTCATCCTCACAAGATCTCAATATGAATGACCATTTCCCCCACAACTAAGTTTAGAGGGGAAGATCCAAAAAATAGAACATGCTTATTTAGAGGTGTTAGTGTTGCTGGTTACTCTAAGTTATCAGAATGGCTTCACTTGTTGGATGTTGACTAGTAGCCATTTTTCTAGACGTGAAGGATGGTAGATGATCATGGCATTGAAAGGAAAAGTTGCATTGATGATATGAGGCCCTTCCCATAATATTTGGAATTTAGTATGTTGTGGTACATGCATGGGATTCTAGTAAAGGACCTTATTGGAATTTAACTCTTCTTAATGAGACATCATGACTTTTTTTGAAATGTACTTTGTGCACCTCATTCATTGATAGGACTACTTTTCAATTTTCTTCTAGCACATTCAATATCATTAGGCATTCTCGTTCTGCTAGATTGAGGTCAAGATCAAACTTTAAAATGGTTGAGAGTGTATGGAGCTTAAATTAAATTGGAATTTTATGTATCTTTATATACACCAACTCTTAAGAAAAGTAGCTTATAAAAAGTTTCCAAGTGGATGTTTAAGCCTATAGAGCATCATTGAGTTTTGTGCTTCTATCCTTCCTATATTTACTGATTATACATGTTAGTATTCAAGTTATCTCCCTATTAGTAAATTTTGCTTAAGCGCTAACTTAGGGGAAATAGGAGGATGTGAGTTTATATTACACCCTTAAGTGTTGCATCAACTTCTCAAAAATAGTTCCTGTAAAATGAGTCCTGTTATCAAAAAGAAGTGCCCTCAGCACACCAAACATTTTCACCACGTTTTGTTGGATAATTCATACTACAATGAAAGATGAACAATCAATGATGATTGCAACTTCAGCAAACTTGATGTAGTAGTTAACAGCTATAATGATGTATGCCTTTCCATTGGACATGAAAGTGATGGGTTCCATGAAGTCAATTCCCTAGAGGTCAAAGGGCTCTAGTGATTAGATCCACTACTAAGGTCTTTCCATTTGGGTTGTCATTCCTCCATCTTGTTAGCATTTACATGAATGGGAAAAATGATGGGCATTCCTAAAAATCATTGGTTAGAAGTATCCTACCATGAGGATCTTCATGATCATCCTCCTATCAACATAATGGCCCCTACAAGGACCTTCATGAGCATCATAGAGGATCCACAATTGATCAACATTAGGCACACATCATTGTATCAAGTCATTTCCATGCATTATTTGTCTTGGTGAAGAAATTGTTATTTTCTCTTATTGTCCCATCCTTGGGAAGTCTTCTAAGTGAGAAGATAGGAGAGGAAATTATCATACCAGTTGATACTCCTAGAAGTTTAAACATCAAGGGACCTAGCAAAGAGAACTTTATCCTATAATTGATTAGATAAAGGCTCCTCATCCTTCTTTCCTTCCCATCAAAACTAAGATAAGTGATTAGAAATCACATTCTCTATTCCTTTCCTATCCACCATTGTAAGGTCAAACTCCTACCAAATTACCAGCAACCATATGACACAAGCACTCATCACTAGCTTGTTCATCAGAAAATTGATAGCACTATGATTCATGTACATAAAGATTTTGTATCCAAGCACATAATGCCTAAATTCTTCCAAGGAGTAGACCACTACAATGAGCATCTTCTCAGTGGTGGTATAATTTAGTTGTGCAACAACAATGCTTCTTCTCGCACAATGAAAATAGTATGATGTTTTTTATCATTCAATTATGTGAGCACTACTCCTAATAAATAATTGGATGCATCTTTCATGATGAGAAGGGGTCTGGAACAAATTGGAGCACATACAATAGGAGTTTCTATGAGATTTTATTTCAATTACTAGAATACATGCTCATATTCCTTGGTCCAATCAAAGGATGTATACTTCTTAGTTAACTCCACCAGCAGCTTGGTAATTGATGAGTGGCGAGGTACCCCCTACACTCCACCATACGAATACGAGCGTACACGCGCAATCCGGTCAAACTCCGTAGACTAAATGCCTTAATGCCACAAGAAACACTTGGGGTTAATCGTTCATTGTCTTCCCAAGCTTGCTTGTATGTGTCACGGTGTATGGTTAAGCAAGACTGAGGTATGTGATTTTTTTGGTATTTTCGGCTTATCTTCTATGCTATCAGAGGAAACGGTTGAGAAACTAAGCTAACTCTAACTA
>MNCI01013929.1:647268-657850 GCA_015680685.1 Gnetum montanum
ACTCTAATAATTAGAATAAATCGCTAGAGTGACTACTCTAATAATTAGAATAAACCGCTAAAGTAACTACTCTAATAATTAGAATAAACTACTAGAGTAACTTCTCTCATCAACTATGATTACCAAGCATTAATATATTATGTCCAAATTCATTATACTTACATTGCTTACAAATGATAATATTAATTGCTTGATAATAAGAAAGTAAATCACATTTAAAGTAAGTTGTTGAAAAGTAAAGTTAAGCGAGTTCAAGTGTTGCAATGGATAGAAGAAATCTTGATTTTATTTTTGTTCATGTAGATGTGTCTAGGTATATATGTGCTTAAATAAAATACCATACAATCACTTGAATCCACATTGCGAGCACTCAGAAAAAAACGTTTTCTAACTTCTACAGGAAGAAACTGCAAGAGTTTAACTAAAGAAATGATCGAAAGGTGCAATAAATGCGAGGGGTATGCACATTTATATAGGTGATTTCTACGTCAATGTCAATGTGCCTGCATCAACACATCTTAAGATGTATTGATGGGGATATGTCAATAAGGCTAAGTCAATCAGCATGCATCAACATAGTTATCTTATTGACGTTTCATCAATGCTTTAGGTATGATTTTGGAATTTATGCATTTGAACTATAGCACTATGTTGTATGTTTCTTAGATGTGATTTTAGCATGCAAATGTGTAGATCATTTGATATGGATCTGGTAGGTTCAAATAGATTTTAATTTGAATTCTCAATGTGTTAGTTATGTATGTTTGAAGTGTGGAGTATTAGTTAAGAAAGAGGAAAAATGAACTTATAAAAATGTTGGTTTAAAAAAAGTTAAAAGTAATTTTTTTTTCTTTTACAAACATGTGACATGTGAAAGGGAAGATAAGGCAACATATATGAAGTAACTTTATGCATTATGCATATGTTTTTTAAAAAAAACAACAAATCCAGTGCATCTTTTTTTTACCACCACCTTTCACACTACATACTTGAAGAATAGATTTTCTATTTTTATAAGAATAGAAACTAATTCTACATTTATTTTTTCTTATTTCATCCATTTTTCTATTTTTCTGAAATTTTATCTTGTAAAGTGATTTTTCTTACTCTAAACTTCGATTTGGAATTACTACGGTCATATCTACATGGAAAAAAAAAATTTCTAGATTTCTAAGAATTTCATATTTGTTTTGGACTTTCTACTTCAACAATTTTAATTGGTGGGTTTTCTTTACCTTTCTCCCATATTTTTGTGCTTTGTTAGTGTATATGATCATGCATTGTGGGTATGTAAGATGGATAGTTAAAAGATTGAGTTTGGATGCATTATTTTATAGATTTTCTAAAATTTTACAATTTTGGTTGTGGATTATTTATGAATAAATATGTGATGTATGAAAGGATGTGGACTTGTGAAATATTAGATGTAATGTTGATGAGACTAGCATGGTTGAAATATTATATTTTATAAACATGTTTTTACGTAGGAGTTTCTAGGAGTTTCAATTATCACTGGCTGTAATTAACTATTATTATTTATTATTTAATTAATTAAATTTTAAATGCACATAACTTTGTCTTTGAGAGTCTAATTGAGGTGAAATTAGTATCATTGGGATCATCTTCTCACGTACTTTCTATTTGTAAAATTTTTTTCCTCTTTTGACATCTATCATCTTAGAGGTTACAATAATGGTCATTTTTAAGAAATTATATATAGTTCAAGGTGTATGGTTATGGCACAAAATTTTGGTATGTCATGCTATGACATTATCTTCATGGAGTGATTGTGATGATAAGTGTGAGTATATGTGGTTATGTTATGTTTGCTGTGAATATGTTATGCTTATGACATGTGGTGGCTTAAGCTAGCCTAGATCGGTACATGTCTTTGCAAGAATGCTTGTAGCAATCATTGGTGGATGATGCTAGCATAAGTGTATGAACTAGTTGGTGATGAGACATCTTGGATAGGTGGACATTTTATCTTGATCAATTTGTGGTTTTTCCTTCATTAATCATCTTGGATCTTTATCTTGGTCATTTTACTAATTTTCCTAAATCCTTGTTGCATGCATTCTTTCCTAATTGATCTCTTCTCATTACTACTTGAATTTTGATACACTCTTCTTGGACATGTGGATATTTTATGATTGGATTATTAATTCATATGAGGTTGCTGATTTTTGGTAATTTTGATTTTCCCATTCTTATGGGTCAATTTATTAGTTTAAAAAATATGGTTATGTTTCCTCTTCTTAAATTTTATTGGCATCTTGGATTGATCCTCACTATGATGCATCAATGAGGCTCTTGTCTTAGGCCTCATCCTAAGAGTGGGAAAGCATAAGTGTGTTCATCCCTTTGCTTGGTACGTGCCATAGGTGTGTACATCCCTATAGCCATTCCTCTAGAAGGCTAGTGATTATAGGTCACAAGTTGACAAATCCTAGCACTATTTGGCTAAATAAAAGACTTGCAAGAAATGACTAATTATGAGTAGTCATGAAAATTTTTTACGTGCTACACTGAGTGTGGATATGCTAGTGACCACATGAGTTATGTATCTGTTGGTAGAATAACCACATCGGTAAGATGTATATATTGATATCAATTTATAATTCATAATGATAACATATCTTATGGTTAATATATGAATGTGTGGCTTGTGTGATGCTTAATGGTATGATGTGGATACGAATGCATGAATCTAATAGTGAAAATACATGCAGTGTTTTGCAATAGATATATGATTATTTATGTTTAATAGTAACTATATCTATAACTATCTATTGGCTATTAGTTCACTCTAGTAGGGATTATGCTAGTCCTATGTGTGGTATTGTATGTGCATGTGTCACTTATAGCATGTGTAAGATGAATAGTTGATACAAGTTGCTTGTACCTCATTCCTCTCCTCCAGTGCAGCACTTGTTGACCATCTAGCAAGGACATATAAAGGATTTCCACTTAATTTTATACTAACTTTATTTAGTTAGATGTGGAAGCTATATGGGTGTAGGTGAGCACTAAGAGAAAGAAGAGGAAATGGATGTCTTCAAAGATTAGTTGATGTATATTTTCATGTACAATATTATGGATTGTTCATATTTGTATAACCCTCACTATACTCTTATGTATATGATGATGTTTATGTTTTGTATCATGTCATAGCAATATAGGTTTTTGGTTTATGTAGAGACATGTAATTTTATAAATCAAAATGAATTCTTAGACTTTGCTTTGAAATATATTTTTATACAATTTAACCTTTCATAATAATTATATATATCAAGTGGTTTATTCTTAATGTATTTTCATGAATCATTAGTTCCCAAGTTTTCATGCTTCTATTGTGTTGTTACTAGTGATCCTAAGAATCATTTCATCCTAGCCAAAAGTGGTAGGGCTAGGTGTTACATATGGGATGTTGGAACCAAAAATAATTTAAACATAGGTACATCCAAAGATTTATGGAAGTTTATAACTCAATGCTACCTAGTAGAATTGAACCTATAACTTAGGGTTAGCAAGCCAAGACCCATACCACTAAGCTAACACCTCATTGTATCTTACTAAATATATAACTATATATATCTATTTAATATATAACCAGCATAAAAAGTTTGTAGAACTTAAGCAAAACATGACTTTTATGAATGATTTTATACTTAAATTAGTCTTAAATTGCATATTTATTATGCTCCTAGAAATAATCCTATTAATACATCATTGTAGTCAAGCTTGATTAAAACATATGTAAGTCTTATTTTCAAATATTTATATTTCTTACTATTCAAGCTACTAATGTTGGTTTTAGGAAATTATATAAAAGAAGTATTCAAGTTGCACAAACATTGGACACATCTATTATACTCATGATTTATTGCTACAAATGTATTTTTTACAATCTAATTTCTTTAACAATTTTTTTAGGTATATGTAGATGTAATTAAATTTCACCTTAAGTTTTAGTTGTTGTTAATATATGGAATTATTTTTCAATGTTTCTTAAAAATTAAATTTCAATTTTTTAATAGTGATTATTCTTGGTACTATTTAGATACCATTGTATAATCTCATCACTATTTATTTCTTAACCTTAATGTTTCATTCTATTACATACAAATGCTTTTATATTTGTGTTCTATTTTAATTAGAATTCAAATCTTCCTTCAAAAAATCAAGATTTATTTTTTCTGCTACACTAGTGAGGTTCTATGTGCAATTTTTGTTTCATATTAAAAAAGAATATTTAATGAGCTATAGCTCTTAAATGTGTCTACCTCATTGTACAATCATTAATGTCTTTTTTGAAAATTGATTATTCACTAAATCTCCATATGTTAGTATTATAAATTGAATTTACTTAACATGTATCTAATGGAATTTTTTCTTACTATTATTAATATATAATTCATTCAAGTTCTAGCTTATTCATATTTACTTTTAGGATAAATAAAAAGAAAGCTTATTTATGTATTTTTTCCAATCTCATTTTCAAGATATGCAATAAATAATCATATTAAAAAAATCTAAAGCAATGTAAGCTTAAGTGGTTAGCTCATTATCTTGTTGGGTAAGAAGTTCTTAATTTGAATTACCCTTTGATGAGTGGTGAGGTACCCCTCGTTCAACCATACAAATACAAGTATTTCACGCACGATCTAGTCGAATTCCAAGGACTAAGTGCCTATGTGCCTTTGTGGAACAAGGATAGGTTGGTTGATCGTTGCCTTCCCAAGCTTACCTATATGTCACGATTGTATGGTTAAGTAAGCTTGAGGCATATGATTTTTATAGCTTTTATGTTTTTATGTCATGCGCTAGTAGGGAAGGAGAGAGGTAACTAAGTGACTAATTTAACTTAACTACTCATTAACTAAGTTCTAACTAATCCTAACACCAGCATCCATTCCCACATGTCGTACACATCCTAAACCAGTGCAACACTGTTGGGATTACCAAATGCTAATCATTACTGGGTTACCAAGCATTACACACATGCTCGAAGTGGTTGTGCTTGTGCAATTTAACAATTTTCTTAATTGATCAAAATGAATTACTGTGCTAAAATAGAAATGTAAAGTGCATAAAATAAAATAAATGCATAAGAAAATAAAATAAAATAAATGTGTATGAAAACAAATCTCAAGTGCTGCAAGAATGACTCAAAGAGTTCGTCTTTATTGCCATACACAAGGTGTGCTCAGGTACACAATGCTTGAATAAAGATCCATCCACACTTTGACCTCCTGCTATGGGCACTTGGAAAATACTCTAACCTTCAAACAGACTACAAGAGTTTTGCTACTTGACTACTATCAAACTCCCTCAAAAACTTCTCCCAATTGTGCACCTGGGCACTATATTTATAGACTTGGGAGAAACTGCTCTAATAATTAGAGTAACCACTCTAATAATTAGAATAACTACTAAAGAAACCGCTAGAGTAACCACTCTAATAATTAGAATAACTACTAGAGTAACTGCTCTCATCATACCCCCACAACTGAATGAAAACTCATCCTCGAATTCCTTACAAAATATTGGAAAGGTATGGGATTATTGACTAATTGACAACTGATAGTGGAAAGTCATGAAAGACTCAATGTGCCTAGTGAACGAATCAATAAGCATATTACAACATTAGTGTTCATGACCATTGTGGTGAACACTTGTATATAAATGACATCCAAGCATTTATTTGGTAGCTTGAAGAGAAAAAGAGAGAGAGAAAGAAGATGGAGCATGTTGCCACCAATTCTGAGATTGCAACTTCCATTGTTTATCCATAGCCATGCCACCAGACTTGCTCCTTTCATAAATGCTCCAGTTTCGGTTCATCCTGAGTGCTTCCTCCAAGCCCAATCCATTGTTTGTATGATTGCCATCTGCACACACAACACAGTCACAAATAAGCAAGGATAGATAATCCACAATGCAATTGATACCTTGCCTTGTTATCAAGCGCATTGGCTAAGTTGTGTTTATGGAAAAAACTAGTTCAAAGATTTATCACTAGTAACTACCCAAGGTGTAGGGGTTAGGCAATTAGTAAAATGGAAAAATTTGAAAAATTTGTGCTAGGGCCCCTATGACTAAGAGCAAACCTCTGGTAGCTATAAGATGAAAAAAGATGAGGAACAAGAAAGATGAGAAATATCAATGACAACTCCAATAAAATGGATGTCATGGATGGGGATGAAATAAGAAATTATTGATTGCATAAAATGTTTAAAGGAAAGAAGTTAACAATTGCACCAAAAAGAAATGCTAGTGGGTCCTCCCCAAAGCAGGCTCATGCCCTTTATGCCCTAACAAACCCACAAACCAAAGATTCCATAGGCTCTAGGAATGTCATTTGGAAGCAAGAGTTAAAAACTTACCCACAAGAATTCACCAAAGAAAAACAATGCATCAACCCAGAATGGACTAATGATAAAACTGGCAATGAGATGGAAAATGGCAAGAAAGATGGAGATGAGAGAATGGAATGGAATCCCAAGAATAAGGTTTTGTAAAGCCCCTTATGTATTTCAAGGTTAAAATAACTAAGTAGAAATCATCCCAAATCTAGACTTAAACCAACCACATTTAGTGACCTCGCATCAATACACTTGGTCAATACATCCTCTTGAGGCAACAAGAATGCCTCCACAAAAAGTGACCACCATCTAGAGTGAGCTGGAGAAGTAGGAAGCGAGAAAAGGCCTTAGTTAGAGGAAACCTTCAAGCATGGGTAACATGTATTTCTAGTGCCATAACTAGTGCTTGTAGCCCATATTGCTTTATTATGTCTAAGGGGTATGCTTTGAATTCTCACTTCTTCTTTTTTGCGTGAGAACCACACCATGTAAAGACTTATTTTTATTCACTCAGCTTCCCAATTTTTGAACAATGTCAAAATGGCAAAAAACCCAAGAAAAAGCATCCAAGCACCTAACAGAATGGCTAGCACAAATGCATCAAATCCCCTTGAAGTTACATCCTTTTCATCCTTTGAGTCTTTCCTTGGTTTGAAAAATACCCAGCCACCAATTCATTAGCAAGTTTACTTAGAAAAAGGGGATTGTATAGTTCCAAGCCAAAGGAGACCATAGAGTTGTATGGATGAGTGGATGGCATGGACTCATTTCCTGTTTTACTGAAAGAACCATACCTTAATATTAGCATCATAATTCAAAGGTAAAAATCAAACATTAGCAATCAATATGATATAATTCAATCCACCATCATGAGCACTTATTAGATGACAAATAAAAGTAAATCAAGTAAATAAATAAATAATAAAAACATGAATGATGGTATAAAACAAAAATAATAAAAGTCAAAAGAATGTGTAAAACAAAAATTCAAAAAGAACTAAGGGCCTAGAACAGTTAGCATAGATGGCCATCTCCCCCATGACTAAGTTGGAAGGAGGAGATCTGAAATAGTGAGTAGGGTTGTCCATCAAGAGAGCTAGCATGTGTACTGGCTGTCCTAAGCTCCTGGAAAGGTTTGCTTTGTTGCACATTGACCAAACATTTCTTATCTGGGCTCTCAAGTTTGTATATTTTCATGGCCCCTGAAGGAAAAGTTGCATAAATAATATAAGGCCCTTCCCACAGTGTTTGAGTACATTGTGGCACATGTGTGGGATTCTAGTAGAGAGCCTTATCTCTTGGCTAATGATGAGTGGCAAGGTACCCCTACACTCAACCATACAAAATGAGCATAGCACATGCGATCCAGTCGAACTCCGCAGACGGACTAGTTGTGGCACCTAGACAGTTATCCTTAGGCCGCAGTTCGCTGTCTTCCCACTTGGACTAGTATTATATATTTTTCACATATGGTTTAGTCTAGATGAAGTGTATGATGTGTTTCCTAATTCTAATGCTACTCCTGAAGGCAGTGGAAAATAATACTAACTAAGCTAAGCTAGGAGGAAAAGGGTAAGAGAATCTAATCTAGCCTAAGTACAACGAGCAACCGATTTCTTAATCAATCGTACACATCTTGGACTTCGTGCACGACTACCACTGGGACTACCAAGTGTAGATCCTAGGTATGCCACTGGGATTACCAAGCGCAGATCCCAAATACACCACTAGGTTACCAAGCATAGATCCTAGCTACACCACTGGGCTACCAAGCAGTCACACTTCAATGCTCGTAATCAAGTCGTACTTGTTCCACATTCTAGGAGTTTAAGGGTGAGAGAGAGAAAATAGTAAATAACAAATAAATAAATAATAAAGTGAATGTTGCAATGATGAAGTAATCTGGATCTTTATTGCCGATCATGTGCATGTCCAAGTACGGCACACTCAAATAAAGACACCGTACAATTACATTCACCACACTGGGGGCAGACACGGGAAAAAATCTAACTCTGGAGGGATCAAACTGCCAGAGCTTCACTACTCTAAAATTGGGATCCTAAAACTAGGAAATCCACCTCTTATTTATAGAAATTGAGGTAGGATGCAATATCACGTATGCGATATCATGGGGGATGAGATATCACGTACACGATATCACGTAGGTGATATTGTGGCTGCGATATCACGGCCACTGCGATATCTCAACTACTGATACAACAGGGCTGATATATCATAGCTATGATATCATGGCTACGATATCATAGCCAGCAAATTCATGACTCATCATACCCCCACGACTGAATGAAAACTCGTCCTCGAGTTATAGAGAGAACCAACTCCATTGATTACATAGTGGATAGGTATGGGATTATTAACTAGAAAAAGAAATAGGATGATGCCACAGTGTGGGAAGAAAACAAAACAAAGACACAACACATAGAATATTTACAAAAATTTGGAACTCATGTAGTTCCTAGTGGCGGTGACTCCTCCATAGGTCTTGGGATTTGATAGCGTTGAAGTATGGCCTGGAGTTTCTCCTCTTGTAAGGCCTTAAGTGCCTTGGCATATGTGTAAGTTTGCACTTGTGCCATAGAGGCAGCCCAGATAACCGTCTCTTTTTCTTCTGCCACCTTTTTATCCTCTGTCAATAGTTTATTAAGTTGCTTGATTCTAAAAGTGTCCAGCTAGTTCTGAGCAACCTTTGGCCCTGTATTCAGAAGGTTTAATACCTATGAAATGGCTTGAATAGAGGAATCAATAGTCACACCACAGTTTTCACACAGGCGGCTACCCCCCCCCCCAGCAACTTATCCAGCAGACCCGCCGGGCGTGGCGTGAGATTATGGCCGCTATGGGGCAGACGCCGACGTACGAGCCTACCTGCGCGGACTTCCAGGCGGATGAGGAGCTGTGGCAGATGGTTTTCCAATGCGGATGGGACGCCCTGCTGCAGCGGCTAGTTGGGGACCCTGACCTGCCTGACAACTCTTTCTTTACCAATTGGCACGGCGATCAGACCTTCTTCCGAGGTCGAGTTATTCGCCTGACTGAGGCTGCTTTGGCCAACTACCTGGGGATCCCAGCCGCTGGGGAGATCATCCTGCCAACCTCCCATGGTCTTCATAACTCTACAACTTTTTTCGAGGGGTTTTCCCCGAGAACGCAGAGCCGTCAGGTTCCTCGGACGTCCCTTCCGCGCCTCTGGGCTCATGCGCCCGTCTTGGTTGAACGCTTCTTTGTGCAGTCGGGGAATGTGTCCAAACTCCTAGGGATGCATTTCACCTTCCTGCGGTGCTTGAAGGAGGGCACCCAGGTAAACCTTCTGCGTTTCTTCCTCGAGGCCCTCCGCCTTCAGTGGCGAGGTCGCCGTTCGGGGCTTATTTTGGCCCTGTGGAGGGGGGCGGGGGGCAGGGGGAGCCGAGCCCATCCTCTACCCCCACTAGGGGTCCTTTCACTGATCCCCCTCCTACTTCCCCCCCTTCCTCCACTCAATGACGGCGGGCCGCTCTTCGCCTTTCCTGGGGCCGCCACTCCCACCGCAACCTTGCCCGACCCCCCCCAGCTCCCCCCCGCACTGGGGGGCGCAGCTCCAGCAGGCGGTTGCTGCAGCTCGGGCGGCCGAGCGGTGGTGCTCGGAGTGTCGGTGGACCGAGGCCCTGGCCAAGTGGCACGCCGACCACAACGCCCAGCTTCAGGAACAAGCACAACAGCTGAACAGGTAGCATACGCTCGCAATGGAGACCTTGCGAGCCCAGCTCACGGATGAGCTCCAGGACCGGATCAGGGAGGAACTGCGTCAGGAGGAGGCAAACCGGCAGGCCCAGGAGGCGGCAGCCCGGGAGGAGCAGGAACGGCTGTGGGGGGAGGAGGTGCAACGGCAACGGCAACTCGACCGGGCGCATCAACACAGCGCCCGCCAATGGCTCAGGGGGGGGCGCTGCCCGTATAGCGTCCTTGGAATTAGCTGTGAGAGCTCCTAGGGGAAGCTTAGGCGGCACATCCAGCGCACATCTGCTAGATTCCACCCGGATGCGGGGGACTCCTTGCCAGACCGGCGTCAACGCGAGGCTCTTCTGCAGGGGTTTCAACAGGCCGCTAACTTCGTGGACACAGAGGACCACCGCATCACCCTGGACCTGTTCCATGAGTTGGAGTTGCCTCGGTGTGCCTGTCACCAGCTGCCGACCCGCCCCTAGCCCCTCCCCCCC
>MNCI01013929.1:657960-679679 GCA_015680685.1 Gnetum montanum
CCTCCATGTTGGAGGATTTTTGGACGTCTGTACGACTCCGTGGTTCGGCGGCCGTGCTGGGGGTTGGCCAAGTTTTTTCTCTTGATCTTTTGTGAGTTTCCAGGCCCCTCCCTCTTCGAGGTGGGCCACCCCCGCTTGTACTTGTATACTCGTGTACCATTCTTTCAGTAATACATTCCCGATCATTCTCTCAAAAAAAATAGTCACACCACAAATGTTAACCATGGTGCCTTCTGCTTTATTGTGTCAAAATTGGTACGTTTCCCCTGAGTACCAGGCACCACTTTTAAAAAGATATCTCTTGCTTCTGCCTACCCAGACCGTACGGTAGGAGGATCTTCTTGATGAATGTTGAATGATTGTTCCTCCTATTTTTCATGTTATCTCGTATTTCACCTCTCTGAAATCATTTAATCACACCTTAAGCAAGACCTTCCTGTTATCCACGTTTTGGGGCCATCTGCAATCACACGGGACCAATTGTTAGTAAGGTTGTTAGCAAAGTTAGGTTATACCTTACTGCTTGCCTTAATAGATTTACTTTATTTCCGTGTGATGTTAATTATTAGAAGAACATCTTCCCGAAAGATTATAGTGTTGAGTCCTCTTTGCTTAGGTGGTTTCCAAATTTAATTTTTCTGGTATAGCTAAGGGGGTGAAATTGTTTTTGACACATTCTATTCTTAATTTTGGAACTAATTACCCTTAAAGATGTCCTTTGGGTGATAATGAATTTCAAAAAATTTATGCACTATTCGGCATGTGCCCCCTCCCCCACAACTAAGCAGACACTCTTGGGTCAAGTAGGTTTAGACGAAATGAAAATTGGAGTACCAACGAGCGAGTTATGGATATGGAAGCAAGGGATGCGCAATCGCAAGTCATGAGAAATTTGAAAGACTTCCCCTGTGTGAACAGTTGAAAATAATGTTGATTAGCACAGGGGGGGCATGTATATATATTTTTATTGAAGTTAGGGCACTTAGAGAATGTACCAAATTTTTAATATTTCTTTTGAAATTAAATAATGTAGACTAAGGACATCTAGACGATTGTTATAGGGTTCCAGGGTAATTCAACTGGTTCTAAAGGCACAAAAATTATGATGGTGTGGAATTTATCAATAAGGACCTTGGATGGTAGAGAAAAAGGCTATGTGATGATTCATAGGAACGTTGAATCAGAGGGATAGTAATAAGGGAAAGAATATCATGAACAATTAAGCTTAGGGTAAGAAATGGTATGTGTGGGTGAGAGAATTAATGAAGATTACAACAAAATTACACAAGTGGATCATCCCCAAAGTAGGTTTCAACCTATAATGCCCTTGTGTAACCACACTTAAAGTGTCCATGGGCACTATAAGGGTTAAATGTAATCTACACTAACTCCACAAAACACACACATGTAATTATCACCAGAATGAGATGAAAATTCTATGCTACCCTAGACACGAGCTACAATTACACGAACAGTGAGATGAAATGAACTATAGAAAGGGATCGTAGAGATCGGGAAATGAGGTGGTTGACCCAGGGCACAATGAATCCTGCGTGTAAAGCATGATTAAGGTGTCATTAACCCATCGTTCCAAGATCAGGACCAAGTCCATCCTTCTAATCAGTGACATCGCATTGCTTCATCCCATGGTGACCAACTATGAGAGTATCATAATAACAAGGTGTACGATCACTTGGCGTTTAGTATAAGGGAGGAGTGATTTTTGTTTTATGGCACTTCCTTTTTCTTTTTCTTCTTTTTTCTTTTTTTTTACTTTACTGAATCTAGAGAAGCTACCAACCTTCAAGCATGGGTGCATGTCTTTCTAGTGGGACACCCTAGAACAACGTTTGATTTTCAAGTGCCCTTTTTGATTACTCTTACTCCCATTTTTCATTAGATTTACAAGGATCTTAGTATAACCATATTGCATGATAACTCCCACAAATGTCACCAAAGAAAATCCACAAGTCCCCTTGATGTCACACCCTAATCATTCCCTCTTGGTCCATCCTTCTTCATTCTAGGTACAATGAACACAAAATTAATTTTAAGTTTTAGAAATTTCAAGAATATCACTGTACCCTTGAACAGAACCTCTTTATTTATAGAGTGGATGAGTGGATGTAGTGGGCTCACTGTTTCAAATAATTGATCACTCATGACTTAATAACATAAAACACATCTCAACCAACGATCCACATGAGTGTTTTATTCGTAGACGAGATTACTTACAAAAAATGGAAAAAGACAAACACACAAACACACAAAAAGATAAAATAAAAAGTTGAAAAATTAAAGAAAATGAAAGATATTTATTAATCCTGCTTTCTATTGAAATGGGGGATATCCCCCATAACTAAACAGTTGAGTATGGAAAGGATTAATAAATGAAAAATAAAGATCCTTGCATATTGGAAATATTGAAACTGGTCCATACTTATCACCTTGGATTTCACACACTTTATAATAAACACAGTGGGGCACTTCATACGATGTAGTTCCCGGATAATGAGTTGACCCACTATGATGTTTAGGACCGTTAGATGGTATGCAAGGATTGGGCTTATGCCTCCCATGGTTGTGTTCATTGGGCCTTATGGTTGTTGGAGCGTTAGTTGGTGGCCCTGATGAAGTTACATGAGGCATTGGGTTCGAAGGTAAGGGTGCACCACATTGTTGGACTTGTGTTGTGTTGGAAGGTGCAGTGGCCTCAGAATTGTGTTGTTCCTTTCTACGGCCGTGTTTAAAGAAAGGACGCTTTTGATGTTGAGGAGGCTTATCACTGCTATTAGTAGTAGTAGCACAAGTGTTGTTCATGGGTTGCGGTGGTACAAACACCTTAGGAAGAGTTGGTGGCATTGTGGAAGGAGGGAAAGGATAAGAATGTTGAAAGTGAGGAGGAGTATAAGGTGCACAAAGTGGTGGTTGTGTTGGAGGTATGGGTTGATAGTATTGTGAGGAATGGTATTGTGGTGAGATAGAGTATGGTGGCCCAAATGGAGAAATAGGATGTTGAACGTGATAAGCATTCAAGTTCAAAAAATGTGAAGGGTGCCTCTAGTCTAAGGGTGGTCTCCCCCACGACTGGGATTGTTGCCACTGTGGTCGAACACAATATCTCTATATGAACTCTAAGATGTAATGTATTTCCCCAATGCTCCTGTAGATGTAACAATATTGGGCATTGGCCCTTGGGGTGATCGTACAGGCATATGTTGCATTCATACGTATGATTGGCAATTGAGCACTTATTCCCTTTATTCTTCTTTTCCGAATGTCTACTATTTTGTCCTACTTTTTGGGTTGTTAAAACTCTATCTCAAATGGTGTTGATATATTCTCCACACTTTTGATTCATCCATTCCAACATTTTATTGATCTTTGCCTCGGCTTCTTCTAACGATTGTTGTATTGGCAAAGATGATGTTTCCACCTTGAGATTTGTTGCTTTCTTCTTGTTATGATCGTGGACCCTTTTTGAGTTAAAATTTTGGTCCCGTTGATGTTTTTCAACACTCTCCCATCTAGCTAATTCTTCTTCTTCTTTTGCTACCCGCTTAATAAGCTCTTGGATTTGATGGGTTCGTAGGTTATATAGTTGACCTCAGGCATATACTCCTAAGTTCTCTCTTGTTTCATTACGTAGCCCATCAATAATATGATACATTAGCCTTTCCTCGGAAAACCCATGCCCTGGATAGTTGTTTAAATCGAGCCTAGGTAGTCAGCTCTCTTCACGATGCCTACGTGAGATTCAAATGGCCTCTTGTATTTGCGTTAGGCTTGTAGTGGCCAGTGGGGGTCCATTTTCATCTGGTAAGTTATGTTTTCACATGTTGCGATGATGTTGTTTTTCTTCATTCTTATAAGAAACCCCCACCTCAAATTGCATACTCCAATCTTCATCGTCATATGATTCGTTGGTTCTCCAATGAACTTCCTCACTAAGTGTGGCGTTATTATTATCTTGTAGAAGAGGCATTGTAAAGTTGTGTGTGAATTACGTGTGACTTTTAATAATTATATATTATATTATTTTTTTTCTAAAAGATATATCGTTAAGTTCTTTACAACAACCTTGTATGATATACCTAATCTAAATAACTAGCACCATCCCCAGCAATGGCGCCAATGATGAGCGGCGAGGTACCCCTACACTCAACCATACGAAACGAGCGTAGCACACACGATCCGGTCGAACTCCGCAGACGAACTAGTTGTGGTACCTAGACAATTATCCTTAGGCCGTAGTTCGTTGTCTTCCCACCTGGACTAGTATTATATATTTTTCACATATGGTTTAGTCCAGATGAGGTGTATGATGTGTTTCCTAATTCTAACGCTACTCCTGAAACAGTGGAAAATAATACTAACTAAGCTAAGCTAGGAGGAAAAGGGTAAGAGAATCTAATCTAGCCTAAGTGTGACGAGCAACTGATTCCTTGATCAACCATACACATCTTGGACTTCATGCACAACTACCACTGGGACTACCAAGCATAGATCCTAGGTACGCCACTGGGATTACCAAGCACAAATCCCAAATATGCCACTGGGTTACCAAGCGTAGATCCTAGCTACACCACTGGGCTATCAAGCAGTCACACTTCAATGCTCGTAATCAAGTCGTACTTGTTCTGCGTTCTAGGAGTTTAAGGGTGAGAGAGAGAAAATAGTAAATAACATTAAATAATAAATAAATAATAAATAACAAAGTGAATGCTACAATGATGAAGTAATCTTGATCTTTATTGCCGGTCATGTGCATGTCCAAGTACGACACACTCGAATAAAGACACCGTACAATTACATTCACCACACTGCGAGCAAACATGGGAAAAAATCTAACTCTGGAGGGATCAAACTACCAAAGCTTCACTACTCTAAAATTAGGATCCTAAAACTGGGAAAGCCACCTCTTATTTATAGACATTGAGATAGGACACGATATCGCGTACATGATATCGCAGGGAAGACACGATATCGCGTATGCGATATCGTGAGGGATGAGATATTGCGTATGTGATATCACGTACGCGATATCATGGCTACAATATCACGACCGCTATGATATCTCAGCTACTGATACAACAAGGCTGATATATCATAGTTGTGATATCACGGCTGTGATATCACAGCCAGCAAATTCATGACTCATCAGCTGATATTCAACTTTCCTAATTCTTAGGTCATGACGTTGTTTATTGAAGGCCTTGTGTAATTCATTAGATGATAGGGCAGCTAATCGATTTTCATCTAGCAAGTTAAGGGTTACTAAGCATTGTTTCTATGCTAGATCAAGGCCAAGGTTGTGGTCACATGTCGTGGATAGTGTACGGAGCTCAGTTTGAATGGGAAGCATTGGTAATTTACCGTACACTAACTCATAAGGAGAGTAGCCTATAGGGAGTTTCCATGTGGACCAGTATGCCCAAAGAGCATCATTCATTTTAGTGCTCCAGTCTTGCCTAAACTTGCTAATGGTTCTTGTCAATATCTTCATAATCTCCTTGTCAATGACTTCTGCTTGACTGTTCACTTAGGGGTGGTATGGTGTAGTCAATTTATGCTCAACCCCTAAGCGTTGCATTAATTTTCAAAAAGCTACACCTGTGAAGTATGTACCATTGTCCAAAATAACTGCATGCAGCACACCAAACCTGTTTATGATTTTTTGTTGAATAAATCGTGTAGCTATAGATGATGTACAATCTTTAATAGCAACTGCTTTGGCCCATTTTGTTAGGTAATCAATGGCAACAATAATATAAGTTTTTCCATTAGACATTGGTGTAATTGGCCCCATAAAATTAATTCCCCAAATGTCGAAGGGTTCTAATGGTTGAATCCATTATTGCGGACCCTCCATTCTAGCAATCATTCCCCCATCACATTGACAGCACTCACAGGATTGGATGAAACGATGGACATCCCAAAATAATATAGGCCAATAATATCCTACAAGTAAGATCTTGATGGCCATTCGTCTTCTAGCGTAAAGACCCCCACAAGGACCTTCATGCGCATCTTGGAGAACTCACAGTTGATCTATATCGGGAACACACCATTGAACCAAGCCATCGGGACACACTTTGTAAAGTTTCCCATTGATCTCGATAAAGTACTTAGCTTGGTGAAGAAACTATTATTTCTTCTTAAGGTTTAACTCTTGTGGTGTTTGTTGGGTGAGGAGATAGGTAAGAATGCTACTATACCAGTTTGTCTCCATGGGTGATTGATTATTCGCTACACCAGTAAAGAGGAATTCATCAAGGAAATGATAAAAAATTGGATACTCATCTTCTTTGTTGTCCCATCACAACTGAGATAAATGATCAGCAACTACATTCTCGGTGCCCTTGCGATCGATCATCATTAAATCTAACTTTTGTAAGATTACAAGCCATTGTATGATACAAGGGCTTACCATTGGCTTATTCATGAGGAACTGGATTGCACTATGACTTGTATGTATATATACTTTATATCCCAATACATAGTGTCAAAATTTTTCTAGTGCAAACATTATAGCCATTAATTCTTTCTTTATGGTAGTATACTTAAGTTGTGCACCAACAATACTTCTAGTTGCACAAAAAATATAATAAGGATGCTTTTGGTCATCTAACTATGTAGGTATGGCTCCTAAAGCATAATTGGATGCATCAGTCATGATATGGAATGGTTTGGACGAATCAAGAGCCTGTAGAATGGGTGTTTCTACTAACTTCTATTTTAGAGTTTGAAAAGCTAATTGACATTCCCTGGTCCACTCGAAAGGTACGTCCTTTTTCATTAATTACACCAATGATTTTGCAACCTTTGAAAAGTTCTCAATAAATCTCCTATAGTAGCCAGTATGTCCAAGGAATGATTGAATATCTTTGATAGTTTCCAGTCGATGGGTAATTCCTTGGATAATTTTGATTTTCTCAAGGTATACCTCTATCCCTGTGTGTGAGATTTTTGGCCCTAGTACTATGCCTTCTTGGACTATCAAATGGCTTTTCTACCAATTGAGCCTCAAATTGGTTTCTACACATCTTTTTAACACTTGCTCCAACTGGTCCAAGGCTTGATCAAAGTTTGCTTCATAAGTGAAGAAGTCATCCATAAAGAGCTCCATGCCATTCCCTATCTGCTATTGGAATATGCTTAGAACTAGTTGTTGTAATGTTGTAGGGGCATTGCACAAGCCAAACAGCATCTATTTGTATGCAAACATTCCCCAAGGACTAGTGAACATAGTCTTGGCTTGGTCTTCTAGGGCTATTTCTATTTGGTTATATCCACTATATCCATCCAAAAAACTGTAATAGCGATGCCCTGTGATGGTGTCTAAGACTTGGTCGACAAATGGCAATGGAAAGTGATCTTTGAATGTTGCCATATTTAGTAGCCTAAAATCTATGCACACCCTCCATTTGCCTTCCTTTTTAGGCACAATAACTAAGGGGCTAACCCATTCGCTATTAGAAATGGGGTATATGAACCCAACCTTGAAAAGTTGTTTGATTTCTTCCTTAACTACTTACTTCAGCTCAGGGTTCAATCACCTCTATGATTGCCTTTGAGGCTTCATGGAGGGCTCAGTATAAATTCTATGTTGGCATATCCTAGGATCCATTCTAGTTAATTTAGGATATGACCAAGCAAAGGCTTCTAAGCATTGATTTATTACCTTCAATAGTTCTTCTTTCTATTGAGGAGCAAGCTTAGTGTTGATCATTATCGATTTTCCATTTCTAAGGAACATGTATTCCATACCAATGGGCAATGGTTTTAGCTCAAGGGGCTCCTTCTTAAATTTCTCAGGGATTTCCAACTTTCCCTAGTTGATATTTTGGAGGTTAAGACTTAAAAGTTGGTGGTGGACTTGCTCTAATGCATCTATGCTATCGAGTAAGCATAAGTCAAATCCTCAATTGGTTCCATGCATATGAGTGAACTACTTTCTTGATCAGCTATCAACCACTGGGTGTCTTTCTGTCGTGTGGCTACTGCAAACAGGCATCTTTGTATGTTAATCACTTGTGCATACTAATTGCATGCAGGCAATGCTAAACTTTGCACAAACCATGACCTCTACAAGCAATTACACCTTGTGTCACTGTATGTGATGCATAGAACTTTCTTCTTCTCAATCTTTCCGAATATATTTTCCTTTGATATTTCTAGGGAAAGATCGTGGATTCCTATGCATGCATCGATGGTGCTTAGCCATGCTCTTCCCATTATTATTGGAAAGTCCCCCTTACCATTTTTTACCTGAATCACTAGGAAGTCAGTTGGGTATGACCACTCACAAACAATGATAACAATGTCTTCCACCAGTCCCAATGGGATAGTGATGAACTGGTCGGCCAACTTAAGATGGATGTTGCTCTTTTTCAATGGAGGTAGGTTCCAGGCTTTGTACATTGCTTGAGAAATCAAGTTGACACCGAAACCTAAATCCAAAAGAGCTTTGCACAGCGCATTTTCAGTGATTTGTAAGTATATTAGAGGACTCCTAAGATTAGAGAATCTCCTAGGAAGGTGGCTAGCTTTGATCCAATCAACGACGGCATGTGTTAGCATGACTGTATGCATTGAGTGTAGTGATTGGATTGAAGGGGGCTCTGCAAGTTTTGATTGATAGTGAGGCATCTAAGGAATAAGCTGCTTATGATTGCAAGGGCTTGGTTGGATAGTTAGTTCTAAAGAAAGGTCTTTTCTTCATGTGGTTATTGGAACTAATCATAGGTTGAGAGTTAATAGCTCTCATGGCGTTACGTTGTTGTGGCTGGGTAGGGATTTCACCTTGCATTGCAGGAGCAAGTGGTAGTGGAGCTATTGGTGGAAGAGATGCGGCTGGATAAGAAGGATGATATGCTTGTAGAATATCACCTCTAGAAGAGGGAGTCCCATAATACTCATGGGCTTGGTAGTGAGCTTGAGGAGTGACATGACTAGTAGAGTCACATGGAGAGATTGGCAACTGCACGTAATATCCATATGGGTCAAGTTGCTGGTAAGGATACTGTTGCCTTAGTGGTGGCATTCCCCATGATTGTGGGTGCTACCACTATTGATATTGCTCAATCGGTTGTGGTGGAGTTCCACTAGGATAATATGTTAAGGGTTGGTGGAATTGCCTTGGGTTACCTTGAGGATAAGGTAACCTTTAGGGTGTCTGTCTTTTGTTTAATCATGGGTTGAGTGCATACACCCCAAACTCCTGCAGATGTGAGATTACAGGGTAACATCCCTTAGGATGGTCATATTGACATATCTCACATCCACTATCATTATCTGTTTCTGACTCTACAACCTCTTCAATGATGGCAACTTTGCCCTNCTGATGTCATCTTTTGGATAGGAAAATTTTTCTTATTCACCATCTCTTCAAGTGGTGACTCTACTTCATCCTTAGAAAATTTTACTCCCCTCTTCTGAAGGGAAGGATCTCAGTTATACTCTTCCACACTTTCTCTATTTTGTAGCTCACCTTCTTCCTTAGCAACTTTCTCTAATAGTCTTTGAATTTGATGGGACCTAAGCTCAAATAGTCTCCCTTGGGCATAAGTCCCAAGGGTTCTTCTCATTTCATGCCTAAGCCCATTCACAAGATGGCATAGTTGATCCCTTTGCGAATAACCATGGCCAGGAAAATGATGTAATAGTGCATAGTATTGGCCCATGGCAGCATCCAAGGGTTCATGTCCTCCTTGTTTCTAGCCTTGGATTTTCTTTTGCAAGTTAGACACTTGGGAGTACATTTAGTACTCATCATTAAATAGTTCTAACATAGTACTCCACCTACAAATGGATTCCAGTTCTAAAACCGGTACCAACTTTCTGCTTCTTTAACTAATGTCCATGGGAACAACTTAAGTTTTTGTCATTCATTCTCTATGTTCTGTAAGGCACACACATCATGGAATGCTTGTAAATGATTCTAAGGATTAGTTTTGTATCCCCCTTCAAATCATGGGATGTTGTTCACATCTAATCTCTTGATCCTACTATCTTTCTGATGTCTTTTTGGAATTCTAATAGCCTTAATTATGTCCAACATACTTCAAGTAGTGAGGAAGGGTTCATCGTGATCATCTCATCCATGGCGTCTATGATGCCTACGTTGTTCCCTACTCTCCCTTCTTCTATGTCATGACTCTCTAGAGTGCCCTTGTCCCCTTTCCTGGTTATTTTATCTATGACTTCCACTTTACCTACCTTTATCCCCATAGTATTTTTCTTTATGACCATGTCCGAATATTGAAGGAGAGGGTGAAGGAGATGATGAAGGTGAAGAAGAAGAAGAACTGTCACCATCACAGTGTCTACTACCTTCTCTTCTATAGTCTCAACCCTGATCACGATTGCAATCAGAATGTCCACCTTTATCATGCATTCATGTCTCTTTTTCGAACCCTTTCTACCTATGGGTATCAAAACCTAGGTTATGAATAGTGGAATGAAGGTTCTAATACACAACCCCTTGGCCAAAGTCAAGGGGAGGAACATCATTGTGTGGGTGACTGCCTGAGGTAGGTTCACCACCCTCATTTTAGCTTAAGACGTGTGGGACATCTTGGGACCACTTACCCTTCAAAGACTAATGATGTCTCTCCTATTGCAAGTCCCTTTGACATTGTGCCTCTCTGGGATAGCATTCTCTTGAGTCATGGTCTTGCACAATGTATTTTGCATGTAAGTGCAGCATGCCAGTTCGTGTGAGAGCACGAAGAAGCATGCTTAGGACTAAATGATCTAGAGGTAACACTATGTTACCTTCTAAGTCTCACCAATGCAATTGTTCATCTTGAAGGAGGATAAATGTGAAGTCTGGTATATACTCATCAAGATGAATATATACCACTCGAACTTGTTGGGAGACCATCGGATCAACGTCATGTGTATTATGTCGTTGATTGTTTCCTGTTTCAGACCTAGGCGGTGAGGTGATTTTGTACAAAGAAGGAGACATCCTTGTTTGTTTAGTGTGCAATGTATTCTTGTTTATTATTTTTTAAACCAATTCTAAGGGTTTGTTCCAATGATGTGAATGATTTTCTATGTTCTAGTTAGCACGCAAACAACTAAGTCCCCGGCAACAGCGGCAATGATGAGAAGCGAGGTACCCCTACACTCAACCATACAAATACGAGTGTTTCACACAAGATCCAGTTGAATTCCAAGGACTAAGTGCCTATGCGCCTTTGTGAAACAAGAACAGGTTGGTTGATCGTTGTCTTTCCAAGCTTACCTGTATGTCACGATTGTATGGTTAAGTAAGCTTGAGGCATATGATTGTTATAGCTTTTATCTTTTTATGTCCTGCTACTAATAAGGGAGGATAGAGAGCTAACTAAGTGACTAATTTAACTTAACTATTGATTAACTAGGCTTTAACTAATCCTAACACCAATATCTGTTCTCACTTTCCGTACACATCCTAAACCAGTGCAACACTACTGGGATTACCAAACGTTAATTGTTACTGGGTTACCAAGTGTTACATGCATGCTCAAAGTGATCGTACTGAGTGTAATTTAACAATTTTCTTAATTGATCAAAATGAATTGCTATGCTAATAACAGAAATGTAAAGTGCATAAAATAAAATAAAATAAATGTGTAAGAAAACAAATCTCAAGTGCTACAAGGATGAATCAAAGAGCTTGTCTTTATTGTCGTACACAAGGTGTGCTCAGGTACATAATGCTCAAATAAAGATCCTTCCACACTTCGACCTCCTGCTACGGGCACTTGGAAAATACTCTAACCTTCAAACAAACTACAAGAGTTTCACTACTTGACTGCTACTAGACTTCCTCAAAAACTTCTTCCAATTGTGTGCCTGGACACTGTATTTATAGGCTTGGGAGCAACTACTCAAATAATTAGAGTAACAGCTCTAATAATTAGAATAACTGCTAAAGAAACTTCTAGAGTAACCACTCTAATAATTAGAATAACTGCTAAAGAAACCACTAGAGTAACCACTCTAATAATTAGAATAACTATTAGAGTAACCACTCTCATCACCCTTAAGCATTGCTATATTCCTTTACAATTCCTCCAAGTTGTCTATATGTCTTGGGGTATGCCTATAGTTAAACTATTTTAGTTTTTGATACCTCTGACCTTAATTAAATCCTACTATTATCCTCTTAAACACTTAGTTTGCCCTTAAAGATCATAATAATGATTTCTTATGATTCATGCTTATTATTTATGTTTTTATTTTTCCTTGCACTTATATTTTAGATTAAAAATTATACTAAGAACAATTAAAATTGTAGATATTTTTTATTTCTTAAGATAAATTATGTTTTTTAGCTACATTAAACTAAGTTGAAGGTATTAGAACTTTTGTAAAACTTAAGGATAATAATGTGTTAGAGCAATGTCCTCATTATAATTTAATCCCTAACTTGCAAACTCAAAGTTGGATGATCTAATCAATTAAGCAATGCCTCACTGACATGTTTAAGCATGTTCAAACAACCCACTATTCTTATTTAATGTAACAACAAAGTAGGCATGTTATAATTCTTTTTTATATTTACACCTAACTCACTTGAAAAATATCAAAACATGTCCTCAAGGAGGTGGGGTAGAAGTGCGAGAGGGTGGGCCATGTCAAAACTCAAAAAATATATTAGTACTATCTACTCAAGTAAATAACCTTATAATTGATACATTTAAATAATAATTAAAGAAAATTAATTATTAGTAGGAAAGAAGATTCTAGTCCTAACCAATTTTACATCACTTTTCAACATCCATGCTTGAACTTAAAATAGTAAAATGATTCAAGATAGAGAGCTGTCTTAATATCAATATTTGTATCAAAGCAAGAAAGTGGTACAACTTGTGGAAGATCTTCATCTTATTGCTTGTTATTGATCTTATGTGAAGAATCTTTGTCATCAACTATAACCCTCTTGTCAACACTAGTTCTAATCTTGGAGTTACTAGTATTCTTATTGGATAAGGAAAAATTTTTCTTTTATATGATTACAAACCCCTAACAAATATTATGTCCTATAATTAAAGCAAGTAATCATAACCACTATTAATCATGCATGTTTGCATTCAAAATACTTGAGAATTATTTAAAAATAGAGTTCATTATTACATATCTTAAATTATTAATAAGTACATTATATAATATTATTAGTCTTTATTAATATAAGTTTTTAAGAATACATAAATGCATTATAAGCTATACTATAATTAGATTTTTCTTCTATGCAAAAAAATCTGTTATTTTTTCATTCTTTTGTCATTACATTAGTTTCATTTAGTTACAAGTATTTATGTTCTTCTATATAGGCTACAAAAATTTGCCAAAGCAAATATAACCTATTTGATAATGTATGTTTACTTGGTTTTAAGAAAATGAAATGACATGAGCTATGATAACTCAGAATTACCCATTAGAATTAAACCTATAGTTTTAAGTTCTCAAATCAAAAGTCTTACCACAAGGTTAGCATCTTATTTATAATAAATAGTCAATACACTACATTTTCTTTGTATTATGTACAAATCATGCAGCATTTTTTTAGGAATATATCAAATAATTATTAATGGAAACTAATATTATATTTAATTACATCCCAAACCCCATGAATCTATTACACTAGTTTAGTTTCAATAATTTTCAACCTAATAATTATGTTTTTTAGTGTTGGCCTATTGGTATTGAACCTATGAGTTGTAGAATATAAGTCACATGCCTTAGTAATATGTTCATCCTTGTAATTAGTTCACAAATTGTCTTTTCTTATTTTGGGCTAGCAAGTGGATGTTGAATCCTAAAACATGAATAATAATATTTAAAAAATTAGAGTATAACAAATTAATGAATAGATAGTCTAAAGAAAAAGGCTAATAGTTTTGAGGATGCATGTTTTTGTCCTTACAACTAATCTTGAAAAATCTTCCCTCTACCATAGAAAAAAGATCAAGCCTTGTCCTTGTTTAAAAGCATCTTTATGGATTTTTACCCTTTACTAAAGGATTTCTTGTAAAAAGAATGAGAAAACTCTTTCTAAAGATAAAATAAAGCTTTAATCAAAAATATTTAATGAATAATAATAAAAGTTAAAAGCTTCTCATTCTTGAGCCTCCAAAACAAAAAGAAATTTAATACTATAGTAAAAAAATTAATTGTTCAGCTTTCATTGAAAGCTTTTTTGCTTGAAGCTATAATTGAAAAGTGACATCTTTGAGAATATAAAATTTAACTCTTGAGAAAAGATTATAGTTATGTTCTTATTGCTAGAACATAACTGCACATTACACCTTCAAATAGAATAGAGAACAAGTTGCCACAAACACTTTCAAATGCAAAGAAAGAAAGTTGGCAAAGTAGGTTGATCACCAAAAATAATATCTTTGATGCTTAGTTAAAATTTTTTACAAATCCTATATATCCATTTCCAAGAATGTTGTGTAATAGGACATTCAAAAAAATAAGAAAATAAGTTTTTACTTTTATAAATAGGACATTGACAAGAAACAATTATTATATATTGAAGACAAGTGTTGATAGGAAGATCTTGATGAATAAGACACTATAAAAAATATAAATTTTTGAAAAGATAGGAGCTCTTCAAATATATTATATTTTTCTCATCCAAAAGTATGATGATAATTGCATATTCTAGACCTTATTGAATTTGTTGTAAATATAATCATTCTTTGTAATAATCTTGTATGTAACTTTGGAGTTAAAAGGGAAAAAATCTATCATGATTTCAAAAAATATCTAGAAAAGTCTGATGAAAACTATTGTCAACTTTAAATAAATTTTCAAGATCAAAAATTAATTTTTCAAATTCTTCTTGTTCAACCCACAGAGGCTATAAGTCTTCTTGCATGTAATTCATTTATCATGCATGTGTAGATAGGAAACTGTAGTGATACTAAACTTGCTCCAAGTCATATATAATCTAGATGAATTAGTTTCCCAAGATTTTCCATTAAAAGGAAGCCATATTGGGCTAGTTCTTTTAAGCATTTCTTTTGAAATTGTATTATGACTATAATTCCAATGCTTACTAAGCAAGCATCATGCCTTTCAAATTTGTTTAAGAACTAAAGAACTAGGGATAAAAATAACCTAAGGAAAAATAATATAGTGAAAAAAGTTATTAGAAGATTAACTATTATTATTTTTAGGTTTTCCATGCATAAGTTTATTTCTTAAAATGAGCATTTAAACATTTTCTTCATTAATGCACTTTGAAATTCATTTTACTAAGAGATAAAATACCTTGATTATAATAATTAATGAGGCTAAGTCAATCTTTTTCGCTACTAGTGCAAATGTCCCAAGAAAATCTAGAAAAGCCTTTTCTATGTTGCTTAGTAGATTAAAGAAACAAATAGATTATACAATTAATTCTATCATAAGAATTTTTATAAGAACCATAATAAGTAGAGTAATAAACATGAGTTGATTAAAGCATATGTTTAATAATTAAAAATTTACTAGTAGGGGTAAGCTTTTTTGTTTCCATTTATCAAGCTCCTTTTCAATTTTATTGTAACAACCTATATTTTTAACATCCTTGGTACATATGATCCTTATTGAAATTATGATGTTTGTGCTTGGACGTGTTTTATGCATGTAATTAGTTCAGTATGTTTTATGGATTTTCATTTAAGGCTTTATGATGATAATCCTTGAGATCCTTAGCATATTAATATTATTATGTATCTTTTGGATATTCATACTTTTATATATGTGTTTTATTACAATTCAGCAAATGTGCACTAACCTTACTATTGACTATGGTAGGATTTCATGAGAGGGTTGGATTGGGGCATGGCATGGCATGTGATCTATGATTTGCTTGATTTCCATTTATTGTAATTTATCACCTTTTTGATTATATGGTGTGATAGTTTTTATTATTATATTTAATTTAGATTAGTTTTATTTTTATTGTTAAACACCTGTTAGAATATCTTTTTAGAAATAGTTTTTTTAGCATTTTCTTTAAATTATTTTAGTATGTATGGATGTTATGCAAGATGAAGAGAAAGTTAAATTCAAGGTAGACTAGTTTGAAGAAAATGTTTTGTTTGTTTAATGTTTCTTTCAGTAATTGGATATTTCTCCTATTCCATGGTTTTTTGTCAATATCCATTAAAACTTCCATAGCTCTTTCATTCCACACACTTTGATAATTCATGAGAGATGCTGTGGAAGATTGAAGCTGGTGCAGGTGCTAGTAAATTGTGAATTAGCCATGTTATTGCTTAAATATTTGATTTTTTGATCTCTTCTCTTGTGGATTTCATTGTGCAAATTTGGAGGTTATTAATCATGGCTCTTTTGACATTTACAATGGCATGTTTGTGTGGATTTATGGGATGGGTTTTGTATTATTAAATTTTGTACATTTATGATGCTACTTGTGGGCTATTGAGTATTGTTTTGAATGCCTAGTAGTATGGATTCTATATATTTTGGTCTACATAATTTAGAATTTATTATATTTTTTTTTTTGTTAATTTTAGATATGGATTTTTTGAAAATTATATTAATAAATTTCATGAAATTGGGTTTTTTTGATTTGATGAGTCTTTATTAAATGCAATAGAATAAGTAGAGCTATTTTAATTCTCATTCAATTATATCTTATACCTAGAGGTTGTGGTTTGGTTTTATTTGATGGATAGTTTGGAGTATTAGGATTTCCATTCATCTTTGATATTTTGGTCACATTTTTTCTTCCCTTTTTCTCATTCTAACACCTTGTCATGAGTTTTTGATATTTCTTATTTTTGAAATAGTTTTAATCTAATCCTTTTTCCATTATTTGTATTGTAATCTCGATCATATGGATATGAATCTTTTTATTTTGAGATTTCCAAGCTTCATGTAAGTCAATTGAGTTTTCTTCATCAATTCAATCATTGGATTACTACTGCTCTTTACTAATTCTTGTTCTTGAGTTGTTTATTTTCTACCTATGATATCCTTGTCATTTTCCATAATTTTGATCTCTTCCTAGCTGAATTCTAATCTTTCCCATCTTATTCTAGATATCTTGGATGTTGGAAAGACATCTCTTTTGCAAGATTAGCAACCCAAGAAGATGTCTCATTCTTGGACAAGATGTCTCTCTTACCCAAAGATGTTTCATCTTTTCTAGAAATGTCTTCACCCTATTATATATGTCTCTTTCCTAGTGTAGATGTCTCTCCCAACTTCTAAAGACAACTCATCCTAACCAGAGATGTCTTCCCAAAGACATCACTAGTCCCCTACAGACATCTCTAGCCTTCCATAGACATCTTTCTTGAAAGCTCAACTCTATAATAAGCTTGTCCTTTATGAAGTTTGCTTCCTTGGTTTAGCCTAAAACTTGGGTTCTCAATCTCCATGCGTTCCAAAACCATCTCAAATCTTTCACTTTTATTGAGTTAATTATGTTCTCTTTAGGTCTTCAAACACTTGATTTTTACTATGCTTGAATGAGTATTGCTTGGTCTGAACCTTGGTCGATTTGTGATTTTTCCTTCATTGATCATTTTGGATCTTTATCTTGGTCATTTTTCTAATTTTCCTAAATCCTTGTTGCATACATTCTTTCTTGATTGACCTCTTCTCATTGCTACTTGAATTTTAATACACTCTCTTGGACATGTGGATATTTTATGATTGGATTATTGATCCATATGAGGTTGTTGATTTTTGGTGATTTTGATTTTCCCATTTTCATGGATCAATTGATTAGTTTGAAACTATTGTCATTTTTCCTCTTCATAAATTTTATTAGCATCTTGGGATATTTATAAGATATGTGAGATATATTAGATGTTGGATTTGGTTCCTTATGATGCTATATTTCCATGTGATTGGTTCAAGTTTGATGGTGTTATGTAATTCCTTAAATGAGTATCCCTGTAAGGATTCCTTTAATTGTTAGATCTCTTAATGAAATGAAACTTTTTTTATTTATTATTTCCCTCCACCATCAATTTGGATGTTGGGTTAGGGACACCTCTTCCAATTTCCTTGTTCTCTTCCCTACATGTAGCTTTTACAAGCTTTGGGTTCTTCTATGAAGAGCTAGGACTTCATAGGGGATGTCTTGTACATGCAAAAGATATCTCTACAAAGAACTGAGTCTTCACAGGAGATTTCTAAAATTTGATAGGAGGCCTCTTGGAATTGCTAGAGATGTCTCCCTAAAGTAAAGATGTCTCAAATAAGACATCTCTCAAACTATTGGGACATCTTAGGTGGGACATATTAACTGAGAGGGGATGTCTCATCCAAGAAGACAACATCTCCTAGACTTAGGAGATGATCCAAGAATGTCAAAAACAACATGTACGACCAGGGAAACTTCCAAAATTGCCCATTCCAATTTAGTAAATAGCTGAATTGATGGAGAAAAAGATGAAAATAGTAGAGGATCTTCAAGTTGACCTTGAGGAAGATTTCCTAGGGTTTTTTCTTACTTGGTTAATAAATATTAGGTTGTTTTAAGCTTGTACCAAGGAAAGATGTAAGTGAGATGTCATGAGATGTTATGAAGAGTGCATGAGTATGTATGTAGCTCTTGGTTAATTGATTAAGGATTATCCTAGTATCTCTTGGGTCTTGTGAGTTGAGATCTTAGTCTTGAGTTGTGGGAGAGATTCTATCTTGTTTGTCTTGCATTGAGAATAGCCATTGTGTAGAGCCTCATGCTTTATAGTATTGTTTGAGTGTTTGTAAGAGAGGTTGTATTTGAATATTTTATGGATTGTTAAACCCTATTGTAATCTTCTACCATAATTAAAGATAGCTAGTTTTCTTATTTTCTACAAAATTAATTATCTTTTCATAATATTTGAATTTATTATTGGAAGATAATTTAATATTAAAGTGAACTTGTTTTAGCTATAAATTGGTATCAAATCTTTTGATTAATTATTTTCTGTACTTATTTGGAGAATTTTTGTTAAATATAAATGATTTTAAGAAGAAATATATTCAAGCCTTAAATAGAGACATGAAAAGCATGAAGTCTACCTTCCAACTAATGGTTGCTTGGTTGGATGAAATTAATTAAAAGATGAATAGGAATGCTAGTCCTAACTGTATTCCAAGACATAAAGGTAATGAGCATTCATGTTTTCATGAAGAAGTTTCATAGCTAGGTGGAGCAGATGATGAGGAACAAGAATCTAACTATGGAAGTGTAGAAATCGATCAGTTAAGGATTCCAATGGACTAGAATTTTATTCCTCAAATGTGAATTCTGAGAGCTCTAACAGTGGTAACTACTTATTCTTTTGGTAAGCTAGATGAGGAAGATGAGGCAAGACCTGTTAGAGTGTTCCATAATGCTACAAGAATTTTGTACATTGAGTTGAATACTTTGAGTGGTGTAGATGGTAGCAATGCTTTTTCAAGTTGGCTAAAGACACTTGACAAGCACTTTGAGTTGGAAGAGATACCAATCGCTTGAGTGTACCAATTTTTCAATTCAAATTAGAAGGTATGGCTTCTAGTTAGTGGAAAAAATGAGTTTCAAAATTATGAAAGACAAAATGATCAATCCATCAAAGATTGGAATCTAATGAAATACAAGTTGAGAAGAAAATTTGAACAATCTTGTTAGAGGCAAGAGACTATTATGAAGTTGAAATGCCTAAGACAATGTGACAATGATGTCAAAGAATTCTACTTTGAATTTTATGATCTATTCCATTAAGCTAAAGTAAACTAGGATTACGAACAAGATTTAATCTTTTTAGGAGGTCTTAAAATGGAATATCAGTAGGAGTTTTCATTCTATGAGTCACAAACTCTTGATGAGGCTTATGATCTAACACTTAAGGTAGAAATGAAACTAAGTGAATTTGGAAACATGATTAAACAAAATTTCAAGAGGATGAATAAGGTATCTAGATCTAAGAAGGGATATAAGTTAAAATATAGAGACAAGAATAGCAACTAAGATAAGAAGATAGAAAAGGGAGATAAAAAGGGAAAAGCCAAGAAGGATCAAAGCAAGGAAGTTAAGGATCAAGGTAGCATCTCATCCAAGATTCAATGCTTCAAGTATGGAGAATGAAAACACAATCAATGGAAATGTCCACTTCACAAGGCAGCCAAGATCAAATATGTTCAAACCATGAAGATGGAGGAGAAATCAAGTGAAGCTCTTCAGAAGATAACCCTAATGCTTCTAAGATTAAGGAGGTTTCTAAATTAACTTCATGTTCATTCATGGGAAATGTGAATATAGGGAATCATCCTTATACAAAATTGCTATTTTGGATTGGGACTAGATGTTTACTTAGTGGGAATGGATTTACTTTTTGATTTATGGGGAAGCCCAAGAAAATGTTATTTCTTCTAGGGTAGTTACTACATTGAGGTTGGTAACCAATCCTCATTCTAGAACTTATAAAGTTCATTGGTTGTCTAGAGATTTCTCTTAATAGGTAAGGGAATAATGTACTTTGAAATTTAGATTTGGAAGGTTTCATGATGTTGTGAAGTATGATGTACTTCCAATAGATCCTGTTGATGTAATTATTGGTAGACCTTGGAATTTTGACAATGGTGCTCTATTTCATAAAGCAAAAAATGCATGGAGTGTAGCTAGATCTAATGAAATCCATGAGTTGATTCCCATTATAGTTAAAAAAGAGAAGTTGAAAAGCTCACTTAATGCTTCCTTAATTCTTCAAGAAGAGAGGAAATTCATTAAAGAACATGATGAAGCAAGTTTTGAATTTGTTGTTGTATCAACATTTGCTTCTAACTATGATAGTTTGAAGGAGCCTCAAAAAGCCAGTATTGAGTAGGATAGACCAATGGAGGAACTATCATATTCAAAATGAACTACTATTTAAGAATGAGAAGATATGCATTCCTAATTGTGATTTTAGAAAAAAAAAAAATTTTGAAAAGCATTGTAATGGCACGGCAAGATACATGGGTAGGGATAAAACATTAGGACCTGTGGGTAGATACTATTTTGACCTAGTATGGTAACTAAAGTTTTTAAATTTATGAAGGAGTATTTAACTTGTTAGAAATTTAGAGGTAAAGCACTGGATGGATATTACATCCCCTTATCAATTTCCAAGGATCCATGGAAAAATATGTCTATGAATTTTGTGAGTGGTATTCCAAAATCCAAAAGTGGAAACAATGAATTTTTTCTTATTTTTCATAGGTTCTCCAAGATGGCAAACTTCATTCTATGCAACAATATGAGTGATTCTTCTCATGTTGAATATTTATGTCTCTAGCATGTTATGAAGTTGCATAGAATTCCTTTGAATATTGTTAGTGATAGGGACTCCAAATTCACTAGTCATTTTTGGAGATCCCTTTAAAAACTTTTAGGCATAAAATTGGATTTTTCTAGTGCATATCATTCACAATCTAACAATCAAACTAAGGTGGTGAATAACTTCTTACTAAAAATATTAAGATGTTTGTGTGATGGACAACCAAACAAGTGGAAAAACTTATTATGTCATGCTGAGTTTTCATACCATAATGGTTTTTTTCCAAAGATGATGGATACTCTAAAGATCTTTGACAGTTGATGAGTGGCAAGGTACCCCTACACTCAACCATACGAATACAAGCGTTNGATCAACTGTCAAAGATCTTTAGAGTATCCATCATCTTTGGAAAAAANTGTCAAACTCCGTGGATGGGCTAGTTGTGGTATCTAGATAGTTACA
>MNCI01013929.1:680231-694572 GCA_015680685.1 Gnetum montanum
TCGATAATAGGGCTCCAATAACTGGGCTTCGATAACTAGGCCTGATAAACCATGACTCATCACACCCCCACAACTAAATAACAACTTGTCCTTAAGTCAAAGAAAGTGAGGAGCAAGCTCAATTGATTACACAGTGGATAGGTATGGGATTATTGATTGACTAGGAATGTATTCATGCCATATTGGAGGATTAAACAAAATTTGGACATAGACACAAAAGACAAAACTTGTGGAACTCATGTGAGCCGTCCATACTGATGTTCCAATGTTTGATGGAGTCAGCACTTTCCATGGACACGGCAGCTGTAGAAACACTTTATTGGCCTTGACATGCATGCCGCAAATAGCTGTCATTCCTCTTCATAGGCTCGAGTCCTAACCTCTCCTCCTTTTTCTTGGATAGATTATGTAGTAATAGGAGTTCCATGATGGATTCTGAATGATTATGCCTTCTTCTCTACATGTTCTGTATGAGGTCCTTGGCCTCTTCCTCCCCCAGGTCGTTCAGTTGCACCTTGAGAAGGTCCTCCTTGTTGTCTTCTTTTAGGGCCATCTATAATCACACAAAGATCAATTGTTAGTAAGGTTATTGAAAAAATTTCAATGATTTCATACCTTACTCATTGCCTTTAATAAATGTTTAATTCCTTGCTTAGCGTGATTTTAGAGTTAGAAATTTTTTCGAGGAAGTTGCCCTAAAAGTTTAATGTCGGACCTGGTTTGTTTAGGTGACACATAAAAGGACCTAGTTTTGAGGAACATTTGATAAAATGATGACAACGGAAAGAATAGATTTGGCAATGAAGTACTCGGAGGGTATAAGATGATGTGGTGGTGTGCAACAAGTACAAATTACAAAATTCATGCAAGTGGGTCCTCCCCAAAGAGGGTTCCAACCTATAATTCCCTTGCATAACCACATCTTAAAATGTCTGTAGGCACTAGAAGTGTTAAATGTAATCTATGCTGATGAAAAAAAACATACACATGTTGATACCACCATGATGAGATATGAATTCAATGCTATACAAGACATGAGTCACAATTACATGAACAACGAGATGAGGCAAATTGTAGAAGGCATTGTAGAGATTGGGACATGAGATAACTGACTTAGGGCATAATGAATTCTTAGTGTAAGGGATGATTAAAGTGTCATTAACCTATTGCTCAAAAATCAAGACCAAGTCTATTCCTCTAATTAGTGACATCGTATTGTTTCATCCCAATGGTGGACATTCATAAGAGAACCATGACAGCAAGGTGTACTATCACTTGGCATTTTGTGCAAGGAAGGAGTGATTTGGAATTTCTCTGCAGCATACTTTTTTTTCTCTTCTTTTTTTTTCTATGTGGCCGCTTTGGCACACTCTTCTTGCTCTTTTTTTTTTGAATGTTTAATCTAGAGAAGCCGCCTACCTTCAGGCATGCGTGCATGTCTTTCCAATGAGACCCCCTAGAATAACATTGAGTTTCCTTGATTGAGTGCCCTTTTGATTACTCTTACTCCCATTTTTCATTAGACCTACAAGGATCTTAGTACAACCAAGCTGCATGATAGCACCCATAGATGTCACCAAAGAGAATCCACAAGTTCCCTTGATGTCACACCCTGGCCATTCCCTCTTAGTCCATCATTTTTCACTCTGGGCATAATGAGCACAAACTTACATTTAAGTTTCATGATGACAAGAATATCATCGTACCAAAAGTAGAACCTCTTATTAATAGAATGGTTGGGTGGATGTGGTGGGTTCACTATCCAAATAATTAATCACCTGAGACTTGATAGCATAAAACAACACCTCAACCAATGAGCCACATGAGTGTTTTATTCATCGATGAGATTACTCATAAAAAGATAAAAAGACAAAAAGATAAAACAATACATTAAAAGGTGAAACATTGGAAAACAAAAAGTCGAAAAATCAAAGAAACAGCAAAACATTTATTAATTCTATGTTGTTAGAATGGATGGTGCCCCCCATAACTAAACAGTTGAGCATGGCTAGAATTAATAAATGGAAGGTGGGGATCCTTGCATGTTGAAAATATTGGGACCTAGTCATACTTACCCCATTGGGGTTCACACACTTGATTAGAGTTGACATATTAGGGCAAGTTATAAGATGTGGTTAATTTATAAGGAGTTGACCCACTATGGTACTTATGACCATAAGATGCTATGCAAGGATCAACATGTCTCCCCATGTGGCAATATTCATTGGGCCCCATGGTTGTTGGAGTATTGAGTGGTGGCCTTGATAAGGTAACATCAGGCATTAGGTTTGAAGAGGAAGATGCACCACAGTGTTGGATTTGTGTTAAGTTGGCGGATGTAGTGGTTTCTGAACTATGGTGTCCCTTTCGACAATCACGTCTGATGAGTGGCGAGGTACCCCTACACTCAACCATACAAATCCAAGCGTTACATGCACGATCCAGTCGAACTCCAAGGACTAAGTGCTTATGCGCCCTAATGGAACACTTAAGGTTAATCAATCGTTGTCTTCCCAAACTTACTTGTATTGTCATGGTTGTATGGTTAAGTAAGTCTGAGGTATATGATTTTTATGCCTTTTATCTTTTTATCGCCTATGCTACGAGAGGAAATGGTGAAGAGACTAAGTAACTAACTTTCACTAACTAAGCTTTAATCATCCTAGCATCAGTATCCGTTCCCACTTGCCATACACACCCTAAACTAGTGCAACGCTACTGGGCTTCCCAAACACTATTCGTTACTAGGTTACCAAGCGTAGCACACGTGCTCGAAGCGATCATACTGAATGCACTTAACTAGGAGAGTTGAGGATTGAGAGATATTAATTATCTAATAAATCATTTAAGCATTTAACATTAATTAAATCTTAATTAGCTTAGTCCATGCATTGCAAGGTTTATTAGAAAGTTCATCTTTATTTTCATACATAATTGTGTGCTCAGGTACAATTTGCTTGAATAAAGATCAATTCACTTTGAGACTCCTACTGTAGGCACATGGAAATTATTCTATCTCTAGAATGGTAAAACTACCAGAGTTTCGTTAAGGGTCTAGATCTAGATGTGAAAATAAGGGACAGCTACCTCTTATTTATATAACTAGCGACAAGCTGGGATATCGTGTCCCATCATACCACCATGACTGAATGGAAAGTCATCCTTGAGTTCCTTACAAAAGATTGGAAAGGTATGGGATTATTGACTTGAATGACACTAATGGGAGATGGGGTGACATGTGAATGGATCATCATTACAAGACATGAAAAAATTAGTGTTCATGACAACAAGAGTGAATACTATACACATTTGACATCTAGCCTTATTTGGCAGCTGGGAGAGAAGAAAGAAGAAGAGAGAGAGAAAAGAAGAAGCCTGCTACTGCCAACACTAAGATTGCACTTTTCGTTGTCCATCCATAAGCACACCATCAATCTCTTCCCTTGCATAACTGCTTCAACACCAGTCCATTCAAAGTGTTCCCTCCAAATCTAATCCATTGTATGATTGCCATCTGCACACACAACACAGTCTTATATTAGCAAGGGTAAATGAATCACAATGCAATTTACACCTTGCCTTAGTGTAAGGTCCATTGGCTAAGTTGTGATATGGCTAATGTGGATCTGGAGATATAATATTGGTGCCTACTTGAAAATTGGACCAGGACCCCCATGACTGAGAGCGAACCTCTGGTAGCGAGAGAATGGAGAAAAAGAAAAGGAACAAGAAAGATGGAGAAAAATAAGCAACGGCCATGCCAATAAAATGGATATCAAAGATGGAGATGAACAAAATAAATGGTGATTATAGAAATGTTTAAGGGAAAGAAATTAATGAATGCACCAAATAGGAATGCCAGTGGGTCCTCCCCAAAGTAGGCTCATGCCCTTAATGCCCTGACGATCCCACATTCAAAGAGTCTGTTGGCTCTAGAAATGTCATTTGGAAAAAAGAGTTAAATTCTTAACCACAAGAGTTTACCAAAAAGAAAACAATGCATCAACCAATCTATTGACTACTGATATAGCCAACAATGAGGTGAAAATGAAGAAAGAAGGATGATAAGGAGAGAATGGAATGTAGTCTCAAGAACAAGGTGGTGTACAGCCCCTTGTGTATTAATGATTAATGTGACTTAGTAGATCTCATTCCAAATCTAGCCTCAAACAAACCACATCTAGTGACTTCACATTAATACATTCGGCTCATCCATCCACCTGAAGTAGCAAGAATGCCTCCACCAAAGAGCCACCACCATTCCGATGAAATGAAAGCGGAGAAAATAGGAAGTGAGAAGGTCCTTAGTTAGAGGGAACATGTTTATTTTGGTTCCATAACTAGTGCTTGTAGCCCAAGTGATTATTTTTTCTAAGGAGTGTGTTTTCAATTCCCACTATTTTTTTTTTTTTTTTTGCGTGAGAACCACACCATGCAAAGACTTATTATTTTTATTTTCTCAACTTCCCAATAATGTGGCAACGTCGAAATGGTAAGAAAACTCAAGAAGAAAACATCCAAGCACCCAAGAGAATGGCCAACACAAGTGCATCAAATCCCCTTGAAGTCACACCCTTTTCAATCCTTGAGTCCTTCCTTAGTTTGAGAAATACCCAGTCACTGATTCATTGATAGTTCTTATTATTGATAAAGGGACTATACAATTCCAAGCCAAGAGAGACCATAGAAATTTATGGATACATGGATGATGTGGACTCATTGCCTGCTATATCAAAAGAACCATACCTTAGTATCAACATCATAACTTAAAGGTAAAAACCAAACATTAGTAATCAATAGAATACAATTCATACCACCATCAAGAGCACTTATTAGATGATAAATCAAACAAAACAAAATAAACAAACACACAAAGAAATGAAAGAGTATGAATAATGTTGTAAAATAAAAATAAGAAAAGTTAAAGAAATTTGTAAAACAAAAACTTAAAAAGGAACTAAGGTCCTTGAATGATCAACATAGGTGGTCGTCTCCCCCATGACTAAGTTGGAAGGGAGAGATTTGAAATAATGAGCGAGGTCATCCTCTTTCAAATGTGCTATGTGCATAGACTGTTCTAGGTTCATGATAAGGTTTGGTCGGTTGCACACATACTAGTATTCTCCTATCGAAGTACTCATTTGGATTTTCTAAGAGTTTCCAACTTCCCTCGATTGGTGGGTTTAGGTTAAGGGTTGGAAGTTGACGACACTCTTGCTCTAATGCATCTATGCTTTCTTTGTGGGTGCAAGTTGGTCCCTGAGTTAGTTCCATGCATATTGGGTTGCTCTCTTGCTTAGCTATCAACCACTGGGTGTTCTCTTATTGTGTGGTTACTACATATAGGCACTTTTGTATGTTAACTTCCTGGGCACAACGGTTGCATGCAGGAGAGGTTGAATGCTCCTATACACCATCACCCTTTGTAGCACTGTATGTGATGCATGGAACTTTCTTCTTCTCGATCTTTCCATAAGTGCTTTCCTTAGATATTTCTAGGGAAAGATCATAGATTCCTAGCATGTGTTTATGGTGCTTAGCCATGCCCTTCCCATTATTATTGGAAAGTCCCCTTTGTCATTGTTTACTTGGATCACTAGGAAATCAGCTAGGTATGACCAAACACGCACAGTGGTAACAATGTCCTCCACCAATCCAAAAGGAATGGTGATGGACTAGTCAGCCAGCTCTAAGTGAATATTTCTCTTCTTTAGTGGAGGTAGGTTCTAGGCTTTATACATTTCCTACGATATCAAGTTGACTCCAGAACCTGAGTCCAAAAGAGCCTTACGTGGTTCATTCCCAATGACTTGGAGGTAGATTAAGGAACTTCCAGGATCAGAGAATTTCCTGGGAAGGTGGCCTTCCTTGATCTAGTTAGTAATGGTATGTGTTAACAAAATCATATGCATTGAGCTCTGTTGTTGATTTAAAGGGAGCTCTGAAGCCTTATTTGATGGAGGAACATTCGGAGGTTCAATCGCTTGTGGTTGTGAGAGCTTGTTTGGGCTTTTGATTCTAAAGAAATGTCTTCTCCTTGTACAGTTGTCAGAACTAGCAACAGGTTGAAGGTTTATAGCTCTCGTAGCATTGCGTTGTTGTGGTTGAGTGGGGAGTCCCCCTTGCATCACTGGAGCGGATGGTAGTGGAGCTATCGATGTAAGAGTGGCAAAAAAATTTGGAGGATGGTATGCATGTGATGTGTCTCTCCCAGGAGAAGGAGTCTTATAGTACTCCCAAGCTTGGTAGTGACGTTGTGCAGTAACATGACCAACAAAGTCACTTGGAGAGATTAGCTACTACACATAGTAGCCATATGGATCCGATTGCCGATAAGGGTATTGTTGTCTCGACGGTGGCATCCCCCATCACTGTGGATATTGCCACTACTGGTGTTGTTCAATAGGTTGTGGTGGAGTTCCACTTGGATAGTATGTTAATGGTTGGTGGAACTTTCTTGGGTTACTTTGGGGATAAGGTAACCTTCGGGGTGCCTACCGTTTGTTAAGTCTTGGGTTAAGTGCATACACCCTAGACTCTTGTAGATGTGAGATTATTGGGCAACATCCCTTAGGATGGTCATACTGACATATCTCACATCCACCATCATCGTCTATATTGGAATCCACAACCTCTTCAATGATAGCCATTTTACCCTTACTTTTGTTACGTGCATGGTCCAAATCCCTCTTCTTTTTCTTATCATGGTCACTACTTCGCTCCTTAGGCTCCTCTATGATTTTTAAAATGGTTTCAAATATACTATCTAAGGAGTTCCACATCTGATCTACCTTAGCCGACACTTCTGTTATTAATTTCCGAAGTGGCAAGGTTTTCCTGCTCACCAACTCTTCAAGTGGTGACTCATCCTCCTCCTCACAGAATCTCACTCCCCCCTTTCGGAGGGAAGGATCATGGTTGTATTCCTCTACACTTTCTCTCTTACGTAGCTCAACTTCTTTCTTAGCTACATGCTCCAACAATCTATGAACCTCATGGGACCTAAGTTTAGATAATCTCCCTTGGGCATATGTCCCAAGGGTTCTCCTGGTTTCATATCTTAGCCCATCTACAAGATGGTGTAGCTGACTCTGTTGTGCATAATCATGACCCAAGCAATGATGTAGCAATGCATAATATCGGCCCATGGTAGCATCCAAGGGTTCGTGATTACCCTGCTTCCATCCTTGGATCTACTTTCACAAGTTGGACACTCAGGAGTACATCTGATATTTATTGTTAAACAGTTCTAGCATCGTACTCCACCTTCGAATGGATTCCGATTCTAAGGACCGATACTAGCTTTCTACTTCTTTTATGAGTGTCCTTGAATAACTTTAATTTTTGCCACTCATTTTCAATTTTTTGTAAGGCACAGGCATCATGAAATTCCTGTAAGTGGTTCTGCAAATCAGCAGTGTATCCCCCCTCAAATCATGGGATATTATTCATGTCCAGTCTCTTGATTCGGCTATCTTTTTGGTGCCTTGTAGGTATTCTAACGGCCTCCATGATGTCTAACATGCTTCGAGTTGCAAGTAGGGGTTCATCATGGTCATTTCTTTCATGACGTCTATGATGCCTTCATGGTTCCCTACTTTCCCTTCTTCCATGCCTTAATTTCCTAGAATTCCCTCATCCTCACTCTCGACTCTCTCATCGAGGTTTCTCATTTTGCTTACCCTTATCCTCATAGTTATGCTCCTTATGACTACATCCTAATGTTGAAGGAGAGGGTGACTGTGAAGATGAAGAGAAAGAGGAAGGAGAACCATCATCATGACAATGTTTCCTACCTTCTCTTCGGTGATTTCAACCCCGATCATGATGATGATCAAACTTCTCACCTTTATCTTGTGTTTGTGTTCCCTCATTGAACACTTGGTGTTCATGGGGATCAGAACCAAGGTTGTGAATCGTGGAGTGTAGGTTCTGATACACCACCTCCTCACTATCGTTAGGAGAGGGAACATCATTTTGTGAAAAACCTTTTGAAATAGGTTCACCACCCTTGATTTCACTTATGATAGGTGAAGCATTATGGGGTCCTTTGCCCTTCAACAATGTGCGATAACTCTCCTGTCGCGAGTCTCGTTGGCGTTACACTTCTATGGGATGGTAGTCCCTTACATTGTAATCACATGCAATGTACTCAACATATAATTGCAACATGCCAATTCGTGCAAGGGCACGAAGGAGCATGCTGGAGGTGGCTCTGTCTGGAGGCAACACTATGTTACCCTCCAAGTCTCTCCAACACAATTTTTCATCTTGATGGAAGACAAAGGTAGAGTCAGGTATATATTCATCGTGATGAGTATATACCACACTAAATTATTGAGGAACTGGCAAATTTTGGTTATGTGTGTTGTGTTGTCAACTTTCTCTTATGTTATCCCTAGGCGGTGAAGTGCTTTTGTGTGAAGAAGAAGACATCTTAGTTTTGTTTAGTGTGTTGTTTACTATCATGTTGTTTTTCGTATGATTAACCCTAAGGGTTCATTTTAGCTCCCAACGATGTGAATGTTTTTCTATGTTCTATGTAGTGCACAAACAACTAAGTCCTCGACAACAGTACCAATGATGAGTGGTGAGGTACCCCTACACTCAACCATACGAATACGATCGTTACACGTGCAATCCAGTCGAACTCCAAGGACTAAGTGCTTACATGCCCTAATGGAACACTTAAGGTTAATCAATCATTGTCTTCCCAGACTTACTTGTATTGTCACAGTTGTATGGTTAAGTAAGTCTGAGGTATATGATTTTTATGCCTTTTATCTTTTTATTGCCTATGCTAAGAGAGGAAAGGGTGAAGAGACTAAGTAACTAACTTTCACTAACTAAGCTTTAATCATCCTAGCATCAGTATCCGTTCCCACTTGTCGTACACACCCTGAACCAATGCAACGCTAGTGGGATTACCAAACGCTATTCGTTACTAGGTTACCAAGCGTAACACACGTGCTCAAAGCAATCATATTGAATGCAATTAACTAGGAGAGTTGAGGGTTGAGAGATATTAATTATCTAATAAAGCATTTAAGAATTTAACATTAATTAAATCCCAATTAGCTTAGTCCATGCACTGCAAGGTTTATTAGAAATTTCATCTTCATTTTTGTACACAAATGTGTGCTCAGGTACAATTTGCTCGAATAAAGATTCGTTCACTTTGAGACTCCTACTATGGGCACATGGAAATTATTCTATCTCTAGAATGGTAAAACTGCAAGATTTTTGCTAAGGGTTTAGATCTAGATGTCGAAACAAGGGACAGCTGCCTCTTATTTATAGAACTGGCAATAAGCTACGATATTACGTATGCGATATCGCAGGGACTGACACGATATCATGGCCCATGCAATATCGCGTCCCATAAATGTCTAAAGAAGGGATGCCTTCAATGTTGTAAAGGACCTCCACTGCTATTGACAGTGGCAACATAAGTAACGTTTGCGGGTTGATGTTGTGCTGCAAAATCTTCTAGCATAGCTAGTGGTGATGTAGAAGGGGATGAAGTATGAGAATATTGAGGTTGAGAAGAGGTGTAAGGCACATGAGGTGGTGATCTTGTTGAAGAGGACATGGGTGGATAGTACACGGGAGAATGACAACGATGAGGTGAGGTAGAGGATGCTAATCCTGTTGGAGAAATAGGGTGTTGAACATAATAAGCATTTGGCATTGGGACATATGAAGGGTATGGTCTAGTTGGCGGTGGCCTCCCCCACTACTGAGGTTTCTACCACTGTGGTTGAACCTAATATTTCTATATGAAATATGGATGTAACATTCCTCCCAAATGCTCATGTAAATATGACAAAACTAGACATTGGCTTTTGGGGTGATCATATAGACAGATGTTACATTGATATGTGAAATTGGCAATTAAGTTCTTATTCTTATTATCTTCTACCCTTTGTTTTGATTGTTGCATGGTGTCCTGTCCTGTTTCTTGATTTGCCATAGTTCTTCCTTTGATAATGTTGGCATATTCTCCACATCTTTCATGTACCCAGTCTGTCATCTTATTAATCTTTGCCTCAATTTCATCTAGTGATTGTAGGATTGGAAAATATGATTCCACCTACTTGAAGTGAGTGGATTTCTCCTCTTCATGATCATGGACCCTTGTTAAGTTGAGATTTTCATCCTGTTGAGAACTTTCAACATTCTCCCATTTGGCTATTTCTGGTTCTTCTCTTGCTACCTGCTTACTAAGCTCTTGGAATTGATGGGTTCGTAGCTCATATAGTTGACCTCTAGCATACATCCCTAGGATCTCCCTTATTTCATCATGGAGACCATCTATGATATGGTACATTAGCATTTCCTTGGAGAACCCATGGCCTGGGCAGTTGTTTAACAGTGCATAATATCTTTCTAAGGCCATGTCCAAGGGTTCATGTTGTGGTTGTTTCCATTCTTGGATTTGTCTCCTCAAGGCTAACACTCTCACATAGGTTTGATATCTTTCATTGAAGAGTTCTACCATTGTTGGCCAACGTCAAATTGATTTTGATTTTAATGACCTATACCATACTTGTGCTTGGCCAACGAGTGTCAGAGGGAAGAGCTTAAGTTTTTTCCATCCATTATCAATGGCATTCCATGCACATGATTCATGGAAGGCTTGTAGATGATGTTGGGGATCTAAGTCATAGCCACCTGAAAACTTAGGAAAATTATTTAAGTCAAGTCTAGGTATATGGCTTTCCTTACGATGCCTATGGGGTATTTGAATAGCCTCTTGTATTTTCGTTAAGCTTCTAGTGGCCAGTAGGGTTCATCGTCACTAGGTATGTTATGCAGTTTTGAGTTGGGACGATGTTGTTTGCGTTGATGCTCATAAGAGATCCCTACATCAAATTGGGTACTCCAAACTTCATCTTCATTATCATATAATTTGTTAGTTCTCCAATGAGTTTCCCTACTAGTTGTTGCGTTGTCGTGGTCTTGTGAGAGAGACATTGTTGTGAACCGTGTGTTACTTAATTGAATTTAATTTAATTTTTTTTCTAAAGGATATATCATTAATACTTGTTACGGCAATCTTGTATGATATAACTAATCTAAATAACTAGCACCATCCCCAGCAACGGTGCCACTAATGAGTGGCAAGGTACCCCTACACTCAACCATACGAATACGAGCGTTCACACACAATCCGGTCGAGCTCCGTGGATGGGCTAGTTGTGGTATCTAGATAGTTACACTTTGATCATAGTTCACTATCTTCCCACCTAGACTAGTATTTGCTTTGTCACGTATGGTTTAGTCCAAAGTGAGGTGTATGATGTGATCCTAAACTAGTGTGACTCCTAGAGATAATGGAAAATAATCTTGATTAAACTAATAAGCAATAGGAAATGAAGTCTAAGCTAACCTAAATGCAATGAGCATCCATTCCTTAATCATCCGTACACATCTTGGATCTTATGCACAACTACTACTAGGATTACCAAGCGTAGATCCTAAGTACGCTACTGGGTTACCAAGTAGTCACACTTAAATGCTCGTGATTAAGTCGTACTCATTCCACAGTTAACAAAAAGAATAGTAAATGATGGTAAAGAAATATTAACTAAGAAAATAATAAATAACAATAATAATTAAATAATTAAAACTAAGTGAATGCTGCAATGATGAAGTAATCTCAATCTTTATTGTCGATCATGTGCGTGTCCAAGTACGTCACACTTGAATAAAGGTGTCGTAAAATTACAAGCATCACACTACAGGCATGCACTTGGGAAAATAGTCTAACTCCTATGGAAACAAACTGCAAGGGCTTTGCTACAACTACTAGAAAGATGCCTAAGTGCAACGGGTGCACGCTTATTTATAGCTAAAATGGGGACACATCGACGTATATGTGGCTGCATATACAAGGCCCCGTATACATGGCCTAGTTAACGTAGCCCTGATATCAACGATCTGATATTGGGACCTATCAGACCAGGGCTCCAATAACTGGGCTCCGATAACTAGGCCTAAAAGACCATGACTCATCAATAATGAAGCTAAACTTAGTGCTAATTTTGTGCAAGAGATGAGGGATATCCATGCATAAGTAAAATCAAATGTTAAGAGGAAGGCTAAAGAGAAGTCCATAAGAGGCATGAGGGTAAATAGAAGCCAAATTTTTGTATTCGTAACTTGGTTTGTATGTAATTGAAAATGAAGTCATTAAGAGGTGTCAACTTCTCTATGTTGAAAGCCAAGAAGATGGGACCTTTCAAAATGAAGGTCAACATGAATTATAATGCTTTTGAAATTAAATTACTAAATGAAATTAGTATGTATTTTGTGTTTAATGTTTCAAATCTTGTGCACTATCATGGACTAGTTGATGAGGAGACCATACAAGATGGCATTGATGAGTTGAAGGGGACTATTAATTAGTCCAAGCCTTCAATGAGGAGGAAGGTAATCATGCTCAAGTAAAGGGAAGCTTCAAGAACTTTGGGAGTAAAGATGTACAAGTATTTAATCCATAGGAAGGATCAATCTACAAATGATGCTATATGAATCCATAAAATCAAACTTCATAAGTGACTTTAACCCCTACTTCTCTAGTTACATGAGTTTACTTTTTGAAGAGTGAGAGTGCTAGTGAAGGGATACCTCTTCTGATTCCCTTGTTCTCTTTCCTACATGTGGTTTTTTTAGGCTTTGGGCTCTATGGAAATATCTTGGAGACCAAGGAGATATCTTTCCCAAGAGTTGGAACTTCACAGAAGGCATCTAACACACACAAGCAACATCTCTACTAAGAGCTAATTCTTCATAGGAGACATCTTAGAATTACTAGAGACATCTCCCTAGAGTGAAGATGTCTCAGAGGAGACATCTTTCAAACTACTAGAATGTCTCAAGTGAGATGTCTCAACTAAGAGAAGACATCTTACCCATGAACGAGACATCTCCCAAACTTAGTAAATGTCTTTCCTAAAAGCTATATTTTGGTAGGAGACAACCCGAAGAGGTCATCGATAACACATACAACCTAGGAAAGTTCCAAAATTGCTTGTTCCAAATTAAGAAAGAGCTAAATTAATGGAGAAAAAGATGAAAATAGTAGATTATCTTCAAGTTAAGCTTGAAAAATATTTTCTAGGATTTTTATCTTACTTGGTTAATAAATAGTAGGTTGTTTCATGCTTGTATGAAAGAGATATGTGAGTGAAACATCATGAAAGCACATGTGAAGAATGCATGAGTATGTATATAGCTCTTAGTCAATTGATTCAATATTAACCTAGTGTTTCTTGGGTATTATGAGTTCAGATCTCAACCTTGGTTATGAGAGAGATTTTCTCTTGGTTGTGTCCTACATTGAGAATAGCCATTATGTAGACCTCATGCTCTGCAGCATCATTTGAGTGTTTGTGAAAAAGGTTTTGTTTGAATGTTTTATGGGTTGTTAAATCCTATTATAATCTTATACAATAATTAAAGATAGCTAGTTTTCTTGTTTTCTAGCAAATTAATTATCTTTTCAAATATCTAGATTTAATGTTAACGGATGATTTAATATTGAAGTGAACCTGATCCAAATAGTTTTGCTGATTAACCCCCACTAGAATACATTAATGTATCTTTCATTGTAGGCCTCATCCTACGTGAGAGGGTGATTCCATGGCTCATTGGTCCTTTTTTTATACCTCCAAAATATTTGAGGTAAGTCTTGGATGATGCCTCTGGTACATTTGGAAACATTGGAAGTAAGTCATAGTTGATGCTTCATATTCCATTTGAGACTAATAATAAATTCATATGCATGGTAATTTAAATTTTTTTTTGGATATATTTTGGTTTTGAAAATTGATAAGTACACATGATAACATGACACACATTTAATACCGAGTGTGGTGCATGTGAGCCTCTTTATTCTAATGATGGTTGGAGTTGGAAAATCTTTAGTTTTAGCATTGTTTAATGGCTAGATATTTGGTTGTACATTTGTTTGCTTGTTTAGATATTTTGAGCTAACATGTTTTGCAAGTCAACCATGCTCCTCTGATGAGATGCGACATGCATAGTGCCGCAATATCACGTATGCGATATCGCGGCCGCCACGATATCGCGTCTTTCCCTGCGATATCACGTACGCGATATCGCAGTCCGCCACCATATCTATAAATAAGAGGTGGCACTCCCCTCATTTTCCAATCCTGGCTAGAAGTAGCAAAGCTCTGGCAGTTTGAACACTCCAAAGTTAGAATTTTTCCCATGTGCCCGCAGTAGGAGTTCTAGAGTGAACGGCTCTTTATTCGAGCAGCTTGGTAACCTAAACACAAGTTGTGTACGGTAATAAAGATGAACTTGATTG
>MNCI01013929.1:700993-729307 GCA_015680685.1 Gnetum montanum
AAAATACCAAAAAAATCACATACCTCAGACTTGCTTAACCATACACCGTGGCACATACAAGCAAGCCTGGGAAGACAACGAACAATTAACCCCAAGTGTTTCTTGTGGCATTAAGGCATTTAGTCTGCGGAGTTCAACCGGATCGCGCGTACACGTTCGTATTCGTATGGTTGAGTGTAGGGGTACCTCACCACTCATCATCCTCCTAACTTCCATGAGATCTACCTATCCTTCATCTGGAAATGGTGTCAAGATTTCTCACTCATTTTTTTATTAATAACCCATTTTATTTACAAGTTGATTGGATTGGAAGGAGATTGGAGATATTGAATGTTTTGCTAAGTTATTTTAGTATGATGATGATGTTAAGTTTTTTATTTTGGGCTTTGGCTATTTATGTATTTGGCATATCATCATTTTATTACACATTATTTTCTCTTTTCCAAGTTTTTGGATATATGGATTAGACCTTGATATTACATTTTATATATATATATTTGTAGTTTATATTTTCTCTTTTCCATTGGATTCAATTTTCAGCATATATGTTTAGTATAATATATGTAATTTTGTATTTATGCATTTCTTTTCTTCTATTGTTAGTTTCCTCTCTTTTTTGGGGTCATGGCTTCATGTTAAGTTCCTTATTTTCCTTTTCTTTCAAGTTTATTCGTTATCTCATTTTTTGCCATAACCAATTATTCATTAGGCATTTTTCCCAACATAATGCTCTTCAACCTAAGGTTTAGGAAAGAGGGTGTTACATTTATTAGCCACATAATTCCCCAAAATAATAATATTATGCTCAAAATAAAAAGGTATTTCTAAAATTTTGAAGACAATCATTTTTCAAGATTTTCCAAGGCTTCTATTATAGTAACCCACTCATCAATATTTCTATTATAATAAATAGTAGATTTTTTTCAATTGATATGAGTGCCAGCTAAAGTGAGTTAGGTAGAAAAGAAAGAAACTTGGAAAAAAGGAAAAGAAAAGAGACAACAAAGAAAAAACTCCTAAATTAAACTATAAAAATGAAAAACATTGGAGTACGAAGCACTTTCAAGAAATTTCATTATAAATATGCTTTGGAAGAATGCTTGATGTGTGTTAAGGTAAGGATAACAACAGAGTATTTATAGGAAGAAAGGTATCCTTTGTAAAAAAAATAATGAGTTGACATATGTTCAAAGTTTTTTAAAAAAATTCAACCCTCACATTTTCAAATTTGTGAGGGCAGGCCATCAATTTAATAATCAAAGATAAATTTGATGATCAGAGCTGAATTTGCTATACATTAAAAACCTTTGCAATTTATAAAGATTTCTCCAATAGAAAATAAACTTGGGGATAACATTTACCAACCATGGATATCATTACTAAAGCCATAAAAGTTCATGATTTAGAATTGATGTCATGTTTAAGGATTTAGTCAAAGTACTAGAATCCATTTTGAAAATGAAAGAGGTCCTTCTAGACCTGTGAATGTTTCCTCAAATAGCTTAGAGAAGAGTAGCATTATTGGATGCAAAAACCTTATTGAAGCAAAAAGAATTTTGTAGGATAATTGCAAGTCCTTAGTTGTCTAAAAAAGTCATGTTAGCCTTGAAGAAGTTTCCAAGATGTGTTTTCCTCAACAAAAACCATTTCAATTCTCTAATGATGAAGGCCTTTTTCTAATGAGGGGATGCTAGGAGGAGAAGGGAATATGCTAATAGAATTCAAAGGTTTCTAGTAATAGTGGGTAGAAAGAATACCACTATAACAGAAGGGAGAACCTTTAAAGAAAATCAAATCAAAAATATTTATAGAAGAATGAGAAATGGTGGTTGGGATAATAAGATAGAGGAAAAAGAGGAATTATACTTACTAAGAAAAGTTTCCTTAGGAGAACCATTCCAAATATCAAAAGCATTATCAATGTAATGCTTATAGTAGAGGAGTGGTGTAGAATCTATTGAATCAAATAAATGTTGCTTGAGGTGGTAAAGAGAATAAGAAGTATAAACCATAGCAAAATTAGTATTCATAGTAGTGCCTCAAACTTGTTAAAAGATCCTTTCATCAAATTCTAGAAAATGATGCTTGAGAATCAACATAGCCAAAATGGATATGGTACCCTTGAAAAGATCCTATTAGGAATGAAAGTAATCCAAAAAAATAGGCATCAACCATTATAGATAGAGCTATCAAACCTTCATCAGTTGAAATACTTGGGTACAAAGATTCTACTTCAAATGTGAAGAGAATTACATTTTGAGGTAGAGTACAGAAGTGGAGATCTCTGAGAAGGATAAGGGAATCTATGATGTATGAGAGTTGAGCAAGCAAAATGAACATGAGTAAATAGTAAAGGAGATAAGAAGCAGGTTCAAGGGGGTAGCCTATATACGAACAAATGAGGCAATCAACTAGGGTGGATTTGTGAATTTCAAGAATGAGATAGAAAACATATGGTTTAGCTTTAGACACATGCATTTTTAGAAGAAAATTCTTAAACCCAAAAGAATAGGGAAGAACTAGTTAATGATGAAGGCAAGCCTTGAAAGAATGACATGCCAGGGAACAATTTGAACTTCCAAGTAAACCTTGAAGTCTAAAAGCTATTGATTAGTCTCTTGGAGGTATTAGGAAGAATCCAATACATAAATTCCAAGATTTGTATTAGTGGGTCTTATAAGGATGAAATGATATTATCTAAGCTTTTTGAGATCAAAGAGGAGATGTTTGGAAAGATAAGGTTTATTGGAAAAATTCAGAGAATCAAGGACATGAGATAGGATGTTATGGTAATAGCAAATGAAATATTCAAGCGGGAAAGGATAACAAGGAGAATTTCATTTGCTAGGGATACAAAGTTTAATCCAAGCAAGGAAGACAACAATAGAGCAAGGATAAAAAGAGAGAGGAACTTCATCTATACATCTCCAAATCTTCCTTAATGTCTATATTATGTAGCTTATCTCTTCTAGTAACATTTAACATTCATCGAAGCATTCACATTTCTACCATGCTAATTTGTTTTTCATACCTCTTTTGTAAAGCCCAATGTTTAACATCATATAAGATAGCAAGCCTGATTATTGTCTTGTATAATTTCCCCTTCAATTTTATTGGTATTCTTTTAAAATAGTATCATAGTTCTTCTTTGATTAATTTTTCTCTTTGAAAAATTAAGAAAAAAATTAATTATTAGTAGGAAAGATGGTTCTAGGTCTAACATCAATTTCTATATATGTGTTCTAACTTAAAATAGCAAAATGATTTCATGTAGCAACATAAAGCTTTCGCAAAATATCAACTTGTATAGGAAAGAATATACAATAGTATATGTTGAAGTATATTGTGCATCACAATTAACCTTGCTTCTTGACCTTTAGGAAAATGATTTAACAAAGTAGCATCTATATGCACTTCTACTTTCCTTACAAGCTTTCAAGAAGAAAATCTATTAAGTTGACAATAAATTCTATCATTTCTTTATTGATAATTACACCAAGTATAATCCTTGTCATTCAAATTAGATGAGAATAAATTTCTAACATTAAAAAGAAAATATTTTTCTTTGAAATTACACCAATATTCTTTTTATTGAGAAAATATAAGAAGGAAGACCATCAAGTTCATCTAAATGACTTTCAATCATATTAAAATCACCTCCAATAACCCAAGGAACTTTATGTAGAGATAGAAGGTATTTCCAAACCTCTAATTAATCTTTCAAATTATTAAGAGCATAAATATTGTAAAGTCAAAAGCAATCTTTTTCACTATGATAAAGGTGTTGGCCTAATGGTATGGGTCTTAGCTTACTAACCCTACATCATGGGTTTAATTCTACTAGGTAGCATTGAGTTATAAACTTCTATATCTCTTAGGGGTGTATCTATGTTTCAATTATTTCAGGTTTTAGCACCTCCACCTTTTTCACTTTGATAAATAATCAAAATAACTTTTCCAAGATTGTCAAAACTAGAATTCAAAACTTTTTCAGTTTAATTTTTATTAGGAAGAATAGTAATACCTTCATTATTAACTTCATCAACAACTAGAAAAAATAGTGGACTTTTTTAAAATGCATTTACTAAAAAAACTAATATCATGAGCTACAATCTTAATTTCTTGCAAGAAAAGAAAATCTGAAGATATTTGCTAGTTTGAAAGATACTCATTGGTAATCTTTGCTCAAGACCTATTAGAAAGGCTTCAAACATTTCATGATAAAACTAACATTAAGATGTAGGGGAGGAGGCCTCCATCCTTGATTTTTTAAGCTTAACATGTGTCTCACAATCCATTTTACTAATAAGTGAAAAAATATTATCTAATAAAAAATATTTAGAATAGTAGTAGAAGTAGAAAAAGAATGAGATATTTTTGAGCTTTTTAAATTGAAAGTGCTAGTTGCAAGCCTCTTCTTTTTATGTTACACTAAGTGAAATCCATCTACATCAATATTTTCATTACTTGTCCCTACTAAAAAGCTCTTTTTCTCTAAAGAGAAATTCTTTTTTAGCACCTTTAGAATTAAAAGGAGTAGCAAAAGATTAAAAACTTTTTGAAAAAGATTTCATTTGTTTCTATTCAAAACTACCATTATTTTCCTTTTCTAAAAATTGTTACTTTTTTTTTCTCACAAACCACTTTTTTATTGAAAATATGAGAGATTCCAATAACATGGCCTTCACAATGACAATAGTTGTAACATCTTCTTAAATTATAATATGTAATTTAATATTGATTACTAATCTTGAGTTTTAATTTTTTCTTCTTCTACCGTAAATCAATCTCTACAAAATAATGTGTACACTGCACATTATCTAGTAATGTTTTTGACTCTATCTTCAAGATTGTGCTAATGCTACCAACAATTTCACGTTCAACACTTTAAAAAATCAGAACAAAATTTTCTAATTTAATTTTGAAAGGAATTCTAAAATAATCAAAAGAAGATGGATCAAAATCCACTTTTCATTCATGAGCAATAAAAGTAGTAAGTTGATTCATAAAAACTTTAAGATATAATAATTTCTCAAACATTTCAAAATTTGCCAATTCAATAAGCAAAAAAGAGTTGAAAAAATAGTAAGCATATAACATTATAGCATTCAAGGATAGCCTGAATCGCTAGTATAAAACCCTTATTTGAGCAAACAAATCTAATAAGCTACAAAAATATGTATTGTAAAGTTATATCTTTTGACAAGGATTCATATAAATTATCATGTAAAATAAAATCAAAAGCTTTAAAATTCTTCATAGTCTCTACAATCTGAGAGAAATTAATATTTTCTATCTTCATTGTTCCCTTTCTAGAAGTGAAGACTCATTTTCTCATGGTTTTTTTGAGTGTCATGTTGCTTAGCATCATTGGAAATAGACATCCAAAATTTGCAACAACTTTGAACTAAGCATTAATGAAGTCATTCTTGATGATCATGCTGCTTTGTCTACTTTATTTCTTTACATTTGGAATTGTCTTTGACAACTTGTTATCTACTCTATTTGGAAGATTTAAAGTGTAGTTATTTTGTAGTAGCAAGAGCATAACTATGACCTTTCTTCAAGCGTCAAATACCAAATTTTCAAAGATGTTGCTTTTTGGCAACTTCAAGTAAAAAAGTGCCTAGTGCAATAATTAATTTGTTTTCTACAATATTAGTTTCTTTTTGCTTTAGATGCTCAAGGACAAAAAATTTTCAACTTTTGTTGCTATTTGTTTTTTATCTCTGATTGATGTATTCTTTTTACTTTAGAGAGAGTTTTGTCCTTCTCTTTATAAGAAACCCTTTAATAAAAAGTGAAAGCCCATGCAAGCACTTTTGAATAAGGGCAAGGCCTGATCCTTTCCCTACCCTCAAGAGGAGGTTTTTAAGGATTGGTTGTAAGGATAAAAAGTTGAAAAGCCATATCCAAAACTGTTAGCTTTTTCTTTAGACTCTTTTTTCGATGATCTAATGTACTTCTTGATTTTTTTATTTGAAAGCTCCAAGTCATGGTTTCAATTTTAATGGGTAATGTTGAGTTATAAAGCAGAGGGTGTGTAATAGGTTAAGGTATGAGACCCCAAAAATAAAGAATAAAGTTAGTTTCCTTTACATCCCACTAAGTTGTCTCCTCCAACCTTCCAAGAATATTTATATCGATGCGTGCTAGTCCCCCGTTGCCCTTTGATCTTTTCTCGCGTGCCACGCGATCAGATCCTTCAACCCCAGCCGCTACATCTGGCAGGGGCCATGGTCATAGCCGTGGCCATGGCCAAGACAGCACCCTACCTTCTTCTTCTTCTACCATCATCAACCTTCTGTTCATGGGATTCGATGCAGGCGCTAGCTCAAATATTGCAGGCTTGGGCACTACTGCAAGTGCTCAAATCAGCATGCCGAATAGCACTCAATCTAACGTGCAGGCAGGCGCGACTAGCACGACAGGCATGCAGATAGGCGCACAAGGTAATGACCACGGCGGCAAAGTGCAGATCGGTTCCAACAGCGATGATTCCAATAGCAACAGTGGTAGTAGCAAATGATTTTTGGCACAGGAGCTCAACAGTAATGGTTCCAGGGCTCAAATCTAGATTACCAGCATTGAGCCTATTCAAATGGACGTGGAGCTTCCTTCATGCAAGGGTATGGAAGAATCCTTTGCGACTACTACTTCTTTACTTTAGGGAAGTTCTCCCAACTTAGAATCTTTAGATTTTCTCTTACTTGATGACATCTTTGAATCTGTTTCTCAAGATTTTTCTACATGCTTTATCTTTTTTCAAATAGTAGGTTTTCTACCTCGATCATTAAGCATCAATTTGCATATTAAAAATATTTTACAAACCCACGGGATACAAGTCTTACACGCTCGATACAATGCTCATAATTTTGTCCTTGCTAAACTTTCTAAGGCTTCTCACATTGAGAAAGCTCTCTCTCTTCAGATTTTTCCTACTCGTAATGCTACACTTATCACCTAGGCTTGGAAATTTGATTTCAATATCAAGGACCCAACCTTTAATATCATCCCGTGTTATGTAGAGCTGCCTAATCTTCCTTTAATCTTTTCATCTGTTGAGCGAGACATAGTTAGCACCTTAGGTTGAGTCATCTCTGACCATGGAATTGAGGTTAGTAGGGCACACTTTCGTCGTTGTTGTATCGAACTTGACATTTCCCAAAAGAAAACCATTTTAACCTTAGGAGCTATAGGCAAAGTTTTTACTTAAAAGATAGCCTATTTTTATCTTCCCAATTCTTGTAGCTACTACCGTCGTGCAAAGCACCACATTTCTACCTGTCCTTTTCTAGCTAAGAAAAAATCCCAAACCAATCCTCCCAAATCCAATCTTGTAGTCACTCCTCAACCTAACCCACCACTTGATCCCATTAAGTTTGGTTCTACTTCTAACAATGCTCCACACCTTTCTTTCACATCTTCTCCCTCTAAGGCAAGAGTCTCCCAATCCCATTCTCTCATTAAGGCCAGGTCCAAGGCACCAATAATCCAATCACAATCAGTCAAAGATTCACTTTTATGTGATGAGTTTGTTATGGTAGGGGGAAGGAAAAGGACCAAAGCATCTAAAACCACTACTCCCCCTTCCTCTCCTTCACCCAAAACTAACCCAACTTTAACTATTAATACAAGCAACTCCTTTACAATTCTTTCCACTATTATGATGACTGACATCCCTAACCTAAATCCTTCTACTACCCTGTCACTCATAACATCTAGAACTTCTCCATGAACCTTCTATCTTGGAATGTCTGAGGCGTAACTGATAGGCTTCATCACAAACAAGCCAGCAACTTCCTCTCTAGTCTAAATCTCACTTTGGACTTTCTCCTTCTTCAAGAAATCAAGATCTCAGCTGACCAATTATCTCTTTCAGCCCATTGGTTTCTCCCCCATTCTTTTATTCTCACTACTTCTCATGAGTGTGGCAAAGGTGGAGCAGCCATTCCTTTTCCATCCTATTGGAAAGACAAACTCCTATAGCATGGGTCCGATTTAGGTCACAGAGTGGCCTAGGCTATTTTCTCCTCCTCACATGGTCCCTTTCGAGTTTGTTATATTTATGCTCCCAATGACTCTACCGAACGGGCCCGATTGTGGCATGAACTCACTCATAGTCTCCCTTCTATTCCTTGGATTTTTGGCGGTGATTTTAACATGATGGAATTCTCTTAGGATAAGCCTGGGGGTGTTTCCTCTCAACTTTCTCATCACGAATATCAAGCCTGGTCAAATTTTAAGAAACGTTTCTATCTTTCAGATGGCATCGCAGACACTGCTAGTGGCTCTCTAAATAGCTTCACTTGGAACAATCTTCGTAAGGGGCAGGCTTGCATTTATAGTCGATTAGATAGATATTATTTTTTCACTCTTTCTTTTTGGCAAACCCTTTCTACTACTAAAGTCCACCAACATGCAACCTTATCTGAACATTTCCCCATTACTTTATCTATGCAAATCCATAATGACCACCAACGATGGAATTATCATCTCTTTAGACTACATAGTCAATGTTTCTCTTCTCCTCCCGCCCAACAACTTCTTTCTAGCCTTTGGAACATTGAACCTAGACCCTTAGGTCCAAAGGGTTGGATCCACTGGTGGCTTCGAACTACTAGTAGAGTTAGGAATCTCGCCCGTCATTATGGTAAGGTAGTTGCCTCTTGTTCTCAGCAAGAGTACACCAACATATGTTCTACCATTGAGCACCTTATGACCAAACTAACGGATGATCCCTTTAATAGTCACCTACAAGGGGAGCTTGCCAGAGCTCGTATAGCCTTTCAACGTTGGGAAGTATATAAGGCACAAGGTGCCTTGATTAAAAGCTGACTCACTTGGCTAAACATTCAAGATGAGCACTGTAAGGAATTCTTTTAAGTACCTTAACCGATCCTCCCCTTCGCCCTCTTTAGATAAACTCTCCATAAATGAATTCATTATCACTAACCAAAATAGTCTTCTCTCTTATCTTAAGGAACACTTTGAGGCCTTATTCACCACTACTCCTATGGATCCCGCATCCTTCGCGGCCGCCACTCTAAATTATCCTAGACTGGTTAATTCTTTTATGCTGACAATTTTAGAAGCAAATATTACTCTAGCTGAGCTTCGACAGGCTTGCTTTAACCTAAGCCCCGAGAAAGCCCCTGGTTATGATGGTTTTCCAGTCGAATTTTTCCAAAAGCATTGGGATTTGGTAGGTTCTGACCTCTTCCATGTTATCAAAGAGGCTATGCTTACTAGTTCTTTGGAACCAATCTTAAATCAAGGGATTATTCGTCTTCTTCCTAAATCAGGAGATCCTACTTGTATCTCCAATTGGCGACTTATCACCTTGCTTAATGTGGTTTACAAAATTTGGGCTAAATGTTTGGCTTTGCGATTAAACAAAATCCTTGCTCTTATTATTTCCCCCCAATAGACTGGCTTTGTCCCAGGAAGATACATATTAAATAACATGGTGGCTGCTTGGGAAGGTCTTAAGTGGGCTGAGGACAAGGGTTAGGATATCCTCCTGATGAAACTCGACTATGCTAAAGCCTATGATAATATTAAGTGGGACTTCATTATCCAAACCATGACTAAATTAGGTTTTGGCCCTAAGTTCATTCATATGGTAGAATGCTTATTCTCATACGCTACTGCATGAATCACGACTACCTTTAGCATCACTTCTCCCTTTTCTATTCATAGGTCTGTTAGGCAAGGCTACCCTCTTGCTCCTTACCTCTTCATCATTGCTGCTGATTTTCTCTGTCATCAAATCAACTTGGATATTCAAAATGATGTTTTATCTGCAGTTCATCTATCTTCTCCTCAACATTAGCTCCTCAATATGCACTTCGCTAATGATTCCTTTTTTCTTATTCAAAACAAAGCTGTTAATGTGCAGCATCTCTTGTCTCGAGTAGAGCAATATTGCTCCCTCTCTAGATTTGTTATAAATTGGCGTAAATCTTCAGTATATAGCTTCACCAATAACTACAGCCATTTGCCCAATTATAGTTTGAAGTGTATTCAAGATCATGAAATCATTAAGCTTTTGGGAATCCCTTTTCGCTTTAGAGGCCCAACTTCAGAGCTCTGGGACCAAGTACTTTCTTAAATACAAAGGAAAATCGAAAAATGGAAAACCAAACCCCTCACCCTCGCCAGTAAGTATCTCATCTGTAAGTCTATTTGTGCCTCTACCCATGTTTATTATTCGTCATGTTTGGCCCCTTCCCATGCTTCTTATCAAAATCTTGAACGTTTATTTCAAGACTTCATGTGGTCATCTAAAGACTCCCAAAAAGGCTTTCATCGTGTTGCCTGGAATATAGTAACTCTTCCTACAAACAAAGGTGGATTGGGCCTTTTGAATTCCTTTAAGCAAGGTCTCACCCTTGTTGCTAAGTGGTTGGTTCAGCACCTAGATGCCCCCAATATTATTGGGAATCTTCTTCAGTTAAAGCTTCAACAAGCATTCCCTAAGAATAAGTCCATCTGAAAGGGTATCCACCCTGTTTATTGGATCCTTTCTCCTCATGACATTATCATTCCTGGAACACATGTTTTCAAAAGCATTTGGAAGGCTTGGCAGGTCTTACATTCTCATGTGAATTGGAATAATGTTCATATCAATCCTACTTTCCTTTCTAAGATTTGCCCTTGGTGGTTGCCCCTATTGTCTGCCCCTCTAGCCACCTCAAATGCCAGGATAGCCACCATTTGATTTCAAAAGGGAGTTGTTTCCCTTAGATGTCTTCGTCTCACCAATCAGTGGATTACTTGGGATATGTTTGAAAACTTATATGGGGCTTCCAGATCTATGCACCACTGCCTTGACAGACTTTATCACTTCATTCATCACTACTTGCATTTGGATGCTTCGATTCCTAGTCTCTTCCATGGTCTTCAGTGGATTAATGGATCAAACCTTCTACCCTATAAACCACATGTGCCCTTTCAGTTGTTGCATGATTCCTCTATAATTGTTAATCGCTGCAATAGAGCATGGCACAAAGATGAGTCTGAACAGTTTTGGCTCCCTCATCTCACGAGTTTGGAGCCTTTCAACTCTTCCAAAAATTAAACAATTTCTTTGGTACCTCCTTCATCAAGGCCTACCTATTGACAAACGTCATGAATACCTTGGGATTCCAAACCCTAATTGCCCTCTCTGTGGAGGTCCTGATGAATTTGTCCACGTTTTTTGGCATTGCCCCTTCGCTTAGTCTTCATGGGAGTGGGTTTCTAAAGTTTTCCCTATGTGCAAGTTTTCCCACGAGGATATCCTATTCGGCCTTTTGGCCATCCCCTCTATTGACCTTCAATTTCTTTGGAAAGTTATTAGGCCCCTCGTCCCTTACTATATATGGAAGCGTAGATGCACTGCTCTTTTCTAGAATACTGATTCGTCTAACTCTAACCATTTAACTATTATGGAAAAATTTCAAATTCTTCGCCTTGTGCATTTCCAAATTATATCTCACACTTCCAAGTTAAAGTTGGATACTAATCAGTTGTTTTATTATTTGTAGCCTTAGAGCAGATACACCAATTCGTGCACTCTTACCCATCTTGATCTCCTACATCGGAGTGTCTCATCATAATTTTGAGCATTTTTAGCTCTCTGTTGTTCCCCTGGTCTTATTAACTCGTAGTTCTTATTGATTCGTAGCATGAGGTTGCTCTTTGGAATGTACTCTCACACCTGTGAAGGATTATGTATCACGATGTCTTCCTTCAACACCTACATTTGTCAATGTTCTTCTCCCTATTTAACCATCAATATGTTCAGATGTTGATCATGTACTTAATCTCGTTTAATTAATAAAATTCTCTTTTTGGGGTCCGACACCCTCAAAATAAAGAATAATATTTAAGAAATGATGGGTTATAAAGTTTTAATTAGACAATATATTTTAGACTGTACCTAATTACAATTATTTCAAGTCCACTGCACCCTCTAATTTCTAAAGTCTATCATAACAAATCCCGTATAATTGGTTTTTGCATCCAAACAAAGCGGCGAGAGAAATCAAGGTTTAAGAGCGATACGTAAATCTAACCCCACATTTCGAAAGTAAATTTTCCGATTGCTAACCCTAGATGTGAGGGTGAGCCTAACGATAATCGCATTCGTTTCAGAGTTAAATGTGCTTGGAGTTCTGTTTCCATGGCCAAGCCCTCCTGAACTTCTGGTTCGATACATGTATATGTTCTGATCGCCTCTGTTACTAAGGCATCCGCACAAATTTTTTAACAATAATAGCTCCAGATACTTGGTAAACACTTTTGCTCGATTTGCATCATCTTGATATGTTTGTCGCGGCAACAAACGTGCATCTTTTCACAATGTAACATTGACAGTAAAATCTGCAGTACAACACTTCCGACTTCATTTATTTAAACATAGAATGATATAACTATGTTGAAATGTGATTAAGCATTGTTTTTATGACTGTTTCACTTAACTCTTTTCCCCATGTTAGATGGTCTTTGTTGTTTTTTTTCTTTTTCTTTTTTTTCTTTTTTGCTTTTTTTCCCCCTTCCTCTCTGGGTGTGGATGCAGCTGCTTGGTCTAGTTTTGCAGGCGTATGGTGCTAAGGTGATGTATGAATTTTGACCATTAGTTGGGTGTGGATGTGAGGAATCACACTCAGACATAGGAGGCACTCTACCGCCGAGCCACTGGTTGCCCAATAAATGTGTTATATATGTTTTAAAATTACATTTTCAAAAATTTTTAATTAAGAGAGAATTTTGTAATGGCAGTGATGAAAGCAAAGGCCGGACTTACAGCTGCCCTGGTTTCTATCAGTTGGTAGCAGGGTGATGCTTACAAAAAGGTGCTTACTGAGCCAAGTACCCCTAAACGTACTTTTGTGTGTGGGGCTTTCTTTCTTTCCTTTTTTACCCTTTTTTTTGTTAAAATTTTAATCGAAAGCATAAAGTTTATTTCCATCATATCAAACAAGATGTTATGCAGCAAAGTGTGCTATTACATCCATGTAGTGACTTGGGCTTATTCCCCAATTTCTTTGCGTGTTAAAACACCTAATTGAAAATTCACCCAGCTTCTTTATATTCACATAGTTGTCCTGAATGATACGTGATTGATTTGTAATACTTTGCTGATGGCTGAATGATACGTGATTGATTTGTAATACTTTGCGTGATTGATTGGTGTAAACTCCAAAAAGGTGATGCTGCCAAGCTAAGGGCGTGTTTGATTGTTTGAAGTAGATGTTGAGTTCAAAAAGTCATGAATATTAGTAAATTATATATATGAAAGTGAAATAGGGAAAGAATTGAAAAATCAAATGAATTAGATGTATTTGGTGGGTCTGATTAGTATTTGAGAATTCATCTACATAAAACCAAACAAATTTTTTAATTTAAGAAGTGGAATCTGCAGATTCAGCATTGAAAAATTCCTATATAATCAAACACACCCTGAGATAAAATGATGATTTCACAAGGGAGTTTTATGGCTCAAGGATACATCCATTATTCACAAAATGGTAAAACAAACAATATTTTAAAAACTTTGGGAAAACATAAAAGGAAGAAACATCTGTACTTATATGTTATCATATGTTATCAAGGGAAGCCTTAATTCAAAGCCAAAATATTTAACTACTGCTATTCTACACCATTTGCAGTACACAATTAATAGGTACCGTTTGGTTAAAAGTTGTTTGAGTGGTTTTTGTTTTTTAAATTATTTTCTTAATGTGGGTTACTTCAATGCTGTAATGCCTTGTACTCGGGTTTGGCCCAAGGCATTTTTTCTACTTCTTCTGGCCCTCATTGAAAAAGGTAAGGTCACCTTGTGGCCTTAAACCAATAACCAATTTTTGGCTAACGTAGCTGTCTTCATCCTGCATGGGATCTCATCATTAAGAGTTAAGACAAGTAGCTGACTCAACATTTCTTGTGAAGAACAAATATGCTTACTTTGCAATAAAAATACCATTGAAGATGAACACTAAATTTTCCTATAATGCCTTGCATTTGTGTACATTATACATAAAATGAATATTACAGTTACAAATTTGGTTGATCTGTTCCACATGTTACAAGAATGTTTGGTAATTTTTTAACGATGTTTTGGAGACTCATAGCATGTACATTTCTACCTTCCAATCCATGGATGAGATAAAATTGCAGTTTCAGTTTTAGTTTTACTAACATAGCCATACAATATGCTTCATTAAAGTAGCCTTTAGATAATTAATGAAGGCCTTGCATTGGATACACTGTTACCTCATCAGTGTGCTCTGTTCTGGGCATAAGTCTGTTGCTTGTCTTTAGTTTATTCCACTAACCCTCACTTTTTCTGGATCTTTTTGCACCCAATTCATTGTTGGCATACTTGTGTAATATGTGAAGTCCTCCAGTTTAATGCATGCAAAGCAACATTTGTCCCAACTCATGCATCTGACTTTTATTTTATTTTTAATAAAAATGTGGGTTGTCTCACATGCATGACACTTAATTTGGGTAAAGGAATGTCTCTACTTAAATCAGACATAGCCTGTTGGCAAACTAATGTGGCAAACAATTTTTTTTTGAAACTGAGATTTTATTACATCCGAAGACCCACAGGATCTATTGAATAAACTTTACATTTGTATCATACATTTATGGATTGGAAGTGAACTGAAGACCTTATTCTTTGTAAGGCATGGTGTTACCATTAAGTTACTAGAACCAGTTAGAATGTTTATATCATATGACAAAATGTGTATTTTGACTTGTCTAGGTATCATTTAGAATGTTCATATCATTTTTAAAATAAAAAATGTTCATGTATTCTAGTGACTTATGAAAGGAAAAATTCTAAAACATCACCTTAAAATACATCTGAGTTTGCCTTTGGTTTGGTGATAATACTCCATGCAATGTGTACTAAAGTCCAATCCTATTTTTCTGTGATGGATTGGATTTTTATATTTTCTTAAATCTTCAAGCACAACACTCCTGTTGACTGGCCATTTGTTCCAACAATTTTGCAAATACAACATTTTTTTGTAGATCATTTGGCTCAATTCTGAAACTCAATGATATTTTGTTGGACATGGGAATACACATATCATGTAACACGTCAGCCATGATTTTACTGCATTCTCAATTATTCTGTACATTCAAACTGTTCAATGTTTACTGCCGGGTCCGTTAGTTTATATGCACCGTGATTATAGCTTTGCTGGCTCTGTTTGGTTTCACTTGAAGTTCTGGACCGAGTGCAACTCTGTTGATCAAAATTTCATATCCTATGACATGGTGTACCTGGGCAATTTGAAACAAATATTATGCTGAAATATTACCTAAGGTTTATGTTTGGTTGAAAAGGAAAAAAGACATTATATTTTTTCATGAACCATGTTTTCAGTACTTTAGTATAAGAAACATTCCCAACAATGATGCTGTGCAGCAGGGAGGAACGTCAGACAACCATTATATGCGAGTTATAGATGGTATAATTCATTGTAGACTTGTTACATGCTATAGGTTGACTTAGAAAGCTTAAACTAAGGAAGCAATTATTGGAAATGATGGCTTGTTCTCAATAAATGTGGGTAGCCGAAACCGAATTTCCTGAACCTTTTTATAAAATAACAGCTTAGGTCATATTGCCATATAGGAAGTGTAATAATTTTGTTTAAGTTCTCTCTTTAATCACAGCATTTTTACATGATTGACCCTTTAATATAAGGAAATGCTCATAATACACTGATAAAGTAAGTAATATATAGATTTTTACAACTTCTCATGCCTGTTGAATGCCTTAGGAAAACAACAAACTTGTTGAGTGCTTAATTATTGATGTGAAATGTCATTTTCTTGTTACTTTTCAAGCTTTTAGAAGAATGTTTGTAGTGGTAGTCATTTTTTGGGATCTCTATAACAGTTGGTGAATTGTCATCGTTAGTCTCTAGATCGATTCTTAGCATGATCTCTTTCAATTTATTAACATGACCGATGATTTAAACATGAAAGGAACATTTTGTGTTAACCATAGGTAATCATGAATGATTCACAAAACACTACTAAAGAAGTTTTGTATAAGGATTTAGAAATAAAGTTTATTATTAGATTGGGTTGTATTTTTCATAAATTTTTATTTGTTTGAATGTTTTGGTAGAATGTTTTGTAATTGCAACGTAATATGATGTTTTGGCTTTATTTTATGACTTGCATTGTATGACTTTAAAAAAGAGACGTTTTTGAAACCTTGCTCATGTTTATGATGTTAGAAATCTTGGGGTTTTTTCTTTTGAAGGGTTACCTAATCATAATACTTCATACATACTATTGTTAAGCTTAAAATGTGTAATTTCTAATTGTATAACTATTTATTATTTTGCTCCTAGAGAAGCTACACTCTATAATACTATAGGTTTGTTCAAAGATTTTCCTTTCTAACATTTGAAAAAGGATATTATTGAATTTATAACAAAAAGACCAATTTCATTTCTAACATTTGAAAAAAGATATTGGGGAATTGATAATAAAAGAGTAGTTTTATCTATGGAGATTTTAATGTCAAAGATCAATGGAAGTTATTCAATGGTAGCATAAAATTGGTAGTTTAGACATTGCTTATAATAGTTGGTCTTAACATCGTAAATCTATGAAGAGCTAGATCTTTATTTGTACCTTCTTCAAATCATTTTCGATTGTTTTTTCCGGTGTTTTCTTTGGTCTTTTTTAATGGCTTTTTAGAATAGTGACATAGCAACCTTTGTTTATAGGTTGATTGTCTAATTTTCTTTGCACATGTTGAAACCATCTAAGTTGCCATTCTTGTAGCTTAATAGAAATAGAAGTCTCTTCAAGTCTTATTCTCATATCTATATTATGTAGTTTATCTCTTCTTGTAACATTTACCATTGAACATCCATCGAAGCATTTGTATTTTTGTCATATTGATTTGTTGTTCATGCATCTTTTGATCTTACCAACATTCAACATCATATAAGATAGCAACCTTGATTGTTGTTGTGTAAAATTTCCTCTTTGATTTTATTGGTATTATTTTATCACATAGAATACCCTTAGCTTGTCTTTATTTTGACCTTCTTGCCTTAATTCTATTTCTTATATTTTTATCAGTTTCACCATTTGATTGGAGGATTGATCCTAGGTAGCATAGTTGTTTGCAATGAGGAACTTTTTAACCTTAAATTATCACTTTTATTTGACCACTATTTATGCTATTATTAAAATTACATTCCATATATTCTATTTTACTTTTGCTAATTTTTAAGCCTTTTGATTCTAGAGGATGTTTCCACTTCTCCATTTTAGAAGCAATATTTTCTCAAGTTATATCCACCAATACAATATCATTTATAAATGGCATACACTAATGGATTTCATAATAATGGCAAAAAAGTACAGGCTAAGCACAAATCCTTGATGTAGATCCTATTGTGATTGGAAAATTAGAAGTTGTTCTACAAATTGTTTTAATTTTAGTGGTAGCTCCTTCGTACATGTCTTAAATTAATTTAATATATTTATTAGGGATACTTCTCCTCTGCAAGACCCACTAAATAATATCTCTAGCTACTTTGTCATATGCTCTTTCCAAGTCAATGAAAATCATATGTAGATTTTTTCTATGTTTTATGAATTTTTCTATCAATTATTGTATTGAGAAAATAACATCTATAGTAGATCCAAATTGATTTTCTAATACTCTTGATTTAAGTCTGAGACATTTCTCCATGACTCTCTCCCAAAGCTTCATAGTATGGTGCATTAGCTTGATCTCTCTATAGTTTGCATAATTTTGTAAATCTCCTTTATTTTTGTAGATAGGAACAAGAAACCTTTTCAAATTGTTGGACATTTCTACATCTTTCAAAATTTCCTTAAATAATTATGTTAACCAAAATACTCTTGTAGCTACTACTGCTTTCCTTTTACTATTTAGAGGAGGAAAGTTCATTAACCAAACCAAAATTTGGTTATTCTTATTGTATGTCTTCTCTTGAAAATTCTTCATTTAATAATTCTTGAAAATGATTTTTCCATCTATCCAAAATTTCATTATCTTTTATCAAAATTCTTTTATCTACTTCTTTGATACATTTCACATGATCAATGCCTTTACATTTTTTGTTTTTCATTTTTGCTAATTTATAAATAGATTTTTCTCCTTCCTTTATTTCTAATTTCTAATAAAAGCTATCCAAGGCCTTATGTTTGGCTTTGGCTATTGCAATGGTTGACTCATTCTTGGTAATTTTGTATATTAGCTTGTTTTCTTAGTGATAAAGTCAATTTTTCTTATGCAACAATATTGTATCTACGATGTCATAGATTCAATATTGTAGCACAAGCTACGTCATCATATATCCAATATCGCAGGATGTGTGCAGCTTATAAATACAACTCTTGGGTGCACAGATCTGCATAGGTTTTCATACCATAGTAACAGAACTTTTTTAGTTTGTTTTTATAATCTAACAATTAGAAGTGTGAATGCCTGCAGTGTAGCATGACTTAGTGCACGATGTCTTTGTTCAAACATCTTGTACTTGGACATAAGGGTGATTGGAAATAAAGATTGAGCTATTTCTCACTATTGCAACATTTTCCTAGTTTCTTGTTTTACTTAGCATAATGTTTATTGTTCCATGCACTTTACTATCACTATTCTATGCACTTTACTATTACTATTATTATTAAGTAGAATGAGTACAACTAATTTCGAGCACTTAAGTGTAATTGCTTGGTAACCCAATAGTGCTATTGCTTGGTACACCCAGTAGCAGTACACTTGGTATCTAGTAGTAGTTACAAAAGGCCCAAGGTGTGTACGAAAGATCAAGAACGGATACTCATCGTTGTAGGCTAGAATTGACCTATTTACTTATTTTACTTAGATTTAGAAACCATCTACATTTTCATTATGTTTGCTAGGAGTAACGATGGCCTGCCAACATCAAATTCATATACCTCACTTTGATTTAAAGCATACCCGTAAACTTCACTAGCTCCACATGGGAAGACAACGATCTCGAACTTAAACCAATTGTTAACATATTAACATTGCCTAATCCATGAATTATGATCTAGTCGCATGTGAACGCCTATGACTTGTATGGTTGAGTGTTGGATTGCTTCATCGCCCACCATTGGTGTTGTTGTCGAGGACAAGTCAATGTATGCTGAGTAATTTATTTTCTAAAGTTCATTGTATTAGAAATCCAAGGTTAAATCTATAACCTTTTAGTAATTCCAAATAATTAAGCACACTTAATTAAATGTTTGAAACTAACAAAATGGCTTAACCAAATAATCAATCACCACTTGCTAAGAAACCACAGAGAGGCAATGATAGAATTAGCAATGAAGAAGAATGGGAGATGTTGATGCAAACAAGAATTACATATGCTCACACTAATCTTTATAATTTGGATTTTACTTTCATCTTTCATCAAGACAGTCATATGAGGTGGAGAAACATACAAGGAAACATAGTCCTACCTCCAGATCATGTAGCACTTAAGGTGCTCCAAACTACCTTAAGGGGAATGAATTTGAATCAAATTCAGGAAGGGTATTATGTGACTAAAAACATGACAAGGCTCTGTGAACCCAAGATGAAGCAGATGAAGAGAGATGCTAGCATGGAAATCAAACATGTACACAACAAAGGAAAGCAGGTTAATACTTTCGTTATCTTGGAAGAATTTGATGCTGATGTGTTTATTACAAAACAACTCCACCAGAATCATGAAGAGCCTTCAAAAACACCTATCATTAAACCAGAGGATCCTATCAAAGTTCAACTACATTTCACTTTAGCAAAGACACCACGAACGGAGGCGACAAACTCTAGGCATAGGAAGAACTCAAGGCCAAGAGTTCCTACTAAACACCACAAAAAGAAGTGCCAAAGTCATCAGAGGACAAGTCGACATTGTTCTCTTACTACCTCATCCGCATCATCACAATTATCAATGGACTCTGATAGAAGGAGACAAAGGTACTGAGACCATGATAGGGAGGAAAGAAGGACTCATGATCGTCATGATCATCATCCAAGGCACTTTGATGAAGAAGATGAGGACTATGAACAAAGAAGATGCAAGGATCGAACAGAAGATCAAGAGAGACATGAGCACCGAAGGAGGTACCGCTACAATAGAGCTCACAAACCTGATCACGATGATGAACCACTTATGGTAACCTATAGCATGATCAACATTCAAGAAGCTGTACATAGGTAGCAAAGATGTGGGACTCAATTGATGAGAGATGTACAATAGCCTTAAAGATTATGGAGGAACAAGCAGAGTAAGCCTTTGGAAAGGCAAGGACTAGAAAAAGAAGAAAGAATTTGGATGGAAGGGCAAAGTGATTTTAGTGGCTAAGTGTTCAAACATGAGCTTTGAAGATGAGGAAGGATGTGTTGTATGTCAATACAAACATCCCAAGGGATGTTGCCCAGTAATGGCACACTTACAAGAAATAGGGGTATATGCACTTAACCACATATTTATCAAGAAACACATGCCCAAAAGGTTACCTTATCCCCAAGGTAAATATAGGCAAAACTTCCAACCCATGTACTATCCTAGTGAAGCTTTACCACAAGCATAAGAGTAGTAGTATCAAAAATGGCAACAACTCCAATTGTGAGCCATGCCACAACCACGCCAACAATATCCATATCAACAGCAAAGTCCATATGGATACTTTGTGCAATGTCCAATCTCTCCTGGTAATGTTGTTGTTCAAACTCCACAATTCTATCCTGTTGAGTATCACAAACCAACATCGCAAAAGATAGATCCAAACTCATATATGCATCCATCAGTTGCTAGTTCTACAAACTAACATCTAAATCCTTTACCACCAATGCCATCTCCTATCATGCATGGGGAATTGCCACCACAACCATAACAGAAAAGTGGAACAAGAATGATTAACATGCAAGAGGAGGTAATCACATGTGAACCACATCCCAAGAAATGATCGTTCTTTCGAACGAGTCCTAAGAAGGTTCGACAGATGGGAACTACATCTATTTCCACCCCATCTACATCTAAGCCTCTTCCACACAACAAGCTTCCATCTTTATCAACTTCAAATATTATGTCTATCATGTTGATGAAAACAATCACTGATTGGATAAAGGCATGAGCCCTTCCACAAAAGCAAACAGATCTAGTCCCTTAATTTACCTTTAGATAGCATTATAGAAACCATGCAAGGCTCTACTTGATTCTAGGTCAGGAGTGAACCTAATCTCGCAAGACATGTATCAAGCTTGGAATCTATCATCATTAAAGAAGAGTAACATATGGTTAGAGCTTGCAAACCAATCAATCACAATTCCACTAGGACAAATGAATGATGTCATCACCACCATCAATGGATGGTCATACCCTACAAATCTTATGGTAATACATGTTGATCAAAATAGGGGAGAATTCCCAATCATCATGGGAAGAGCTTGGCTTAGCACTAATGATGCTAAGCTTGGAATTCATGATTTGTCCTTGGAGATTTCCAAGGAAGATGAAGCCAACATCATACAAAGACGTGGAGTTTTAAGTATCGCATACAACGATAATGGATGCAATTGCATGCAAAAGATATGGGCCATTAAACAGAAAGATACTAAGGCACGTAATAAATATATAGAAGAAATATGTATGCAAAATTGTCTGTATGCGGCAGTCACACAACAAGAAGACACCCAAGGGCTAATCAAAGATGAGGAAAGTTAGTCCAACAAGTACATGGAACCAGAAGAGCAAAATGTTAGTGCCTATGTTGAATAAGCTAATAAGTTAGAACAATTAAGGATAGGCACTCCTACCCAAGCATAAGTCAAGAAGAAGAGACAAATTTGGGATAATTGGATATCCTAGACACTATGGAACCAGAACCATTGGAACTAAAGGCCCTACCAAGAACATTAGAATATGCTTTTTTAAACAATAAGAAGCTAGTAATTATCAATGCTAATTTAAAAGAAGAACAAAAGAGGAAGTTGTCGAAAGTGATTAATAGATGGCTCACATCATTTGCATGGTCTTACAATGAGATCATGGGAATTAATTCAAGAATCTGTCAACATCAAATATATACTGATAGTATAGTCAAATCACAACACCAACCCTAACAAAGGCTCAATCCCAAATTAAAAGAAGTAGTCAAGTAAGAGCTGGAAAAATTACTATAGCAGGATTCATCTATCTTATTACGGATAGTGAATGGGTTAGTCTCTTAGTGATTGTTACAAAGAAGGGGGTCAAATGATGGATCTACATTGACTTTCGAATGTTGAACATTGCTACTTTCAAGGATCACTTTCCTTTGCCATTTGGTAATCAAGTCCTAGATACCATCGTAGAACATGAGTATTACAGTTTTCTTGATGGATACAATAGATATAATCAAATTTTCTTTGCACCTGAAGACCAAGAAAAAATGATGTTCACCAATTCATGAGGAACATTTGCCTATAGGCATATGCCCTTTGATCTTTGCAATGCATCAGCCACCTTCTAGAGACTAGTACTTAGTATATTTCAAAAACAAAATGGCAATGGTGTTGAGGTCTTCATGCACGATTTTTCGACATATGGGCTCAATTTCAAGAAAACATTGGACTAGTTAGAGCAGGTACTGAAAGGATCTATGAAAACCAATCCCAAGCTCAACTAGCAAAAAACGCCATCTTATGGTCCAAAATGGTACATGGTTTTGACATAAAATCTCTCAAAAAGATATTGAGGTAGATCCTAAGAAAATTCAAGTCATACAGAATATCACTCAAAGGCCACACATAGTAAAAGATGTGAGATCATTCTTGGGCCACACAAGATATTATAGAAGATTTATAAAGAATTTTTCAAAGATAGCAAAATCACTCATGGAACTCACTAAGAAAGATGCATCCTTCAAATGGAAAAAGTCATTTAAAAAGGCATTTGAAGCTCTAAAGCATAAAATAGTTGAGACACCAATCCTTTAAGCTCCAAATTGGTCTAGGCCTTTTCACATCATGGTCAATGCTTCCAATTATGCGCTTGGTGCAATACTGACACAACTAGATGATCAAAAGAGACCTTACTATATACACTATGCTAGTAGAAGCACCATTGAAGCACAATTAAACTACACCACAATAGATAAGGAGCTAATGGTAGTGATGTATGCACTTGAAAATTTTAGACATTATGTGCTCGAGTATCAAATTTATGTCCATTCTAATCATAGTGTTATCCAATTTCTCATGAACAAACTAGTAGTTAGTCCTAGAGTGATTAGATGGCTCATTATCTTGCAAGAATTCGACATCACAATGATCGATAAAAATGAAACAAAAATGTGGTAGCCAATCATTTATCAAGGCTCAAGTGGGATGTCCAAGATCAATCAAAATCTTTATTTGACCAATTCCCTGATGAGAATCTATTTACTAAAATAGTGAAGGCTGTAAGTTCAATAGGGAAGCCATGGACCATAGAATATTTGACCTATCTATCAACACAAGAGCTACATGTTGACTAGAGTAAGAAATAATGGGAACAACTCCCTCATATAGCAAAAAGATATATGGAAGTCAATGACAATCTGTACAAGATCTGTGAAAATGGACTAGTTAGATGGTGCTTGCCAGAGTGTGACCAACACAGAGTCTTACATGATGCTCATAAAGGCCCATGTGGTGGCCACTATGTAGGGCATAGAACAACACTCAAACTAATGATGGCATATTACTTTTGGCCTACCTTGTTCAAATATGCCCATACTTTTACGCAGTCTTATGAGTAATGCCAAAGAGATGGAGGAATTACAACTAGATATGAAGGGCCATGATAATGGATAAACCCACTTAAACACTTTGACATATGGAGAATTGATTTTATGGGGCCCATAATGCCAATTTCAAATGGAAAAGGATGCATAATTGTGACTGTGGACTACTTTACAAAATGGACAACGATAGCAGCACTGAAAGATTGTATAGTAAAGACAATTGCCAAATTTTTCCAATAACATGTGGTGAATAGATTTGGAGTACCAAGAATGCTATATTAGATAACAAGACTCACTTCACTAGTGCTACATTTAAAAATCTCATACAACAACTTGGTAAGAACCATAAGCTGACCACACCATCTCATCCCCAAGCAAATGTTCAAGCCAAAGTTACTAACTGAGAAATTACTACGATACTTACTAGAATAGTTAGTAGGTTTAGAAAGGACTAGAGCACTAAACTAAATGATGCTCTATGAACCTATCAGATGCCTAGAAATTACCTATAGGATACTCATCATATGAGTTAGTTTATGGCAAGTTACCAATGCTCCCAATCCAAGCAAAGCTTCACACTCTAGCTACTACCAGTCAACTTGAGCTTGATTTGAGCCTAGCCCAAAGAGAATGCCTCATGAATCTAAACCTCCTAGATGAAAATAGGCTTGTAGCACTCATGAGTAATGAATTCTACAAACATTACTCCAAACTTAGGCATGATACATGGATAAGGCAAGTAATTATACAACCAAGTAACAAGGTCCTTTACTATAATCCTAATCATCTACTCCAAAAAGCCAAACTTCAAACACTTTGGAAGGGACCATACATTGTTCAAGCCACTTATCCATTTGGTGCCTTACATATCAACCATCCATCTTGTTCACATAAGCTCATTCTTGCAAACATCTAACAAGTCAAATTCTATTATGAACCTTCCAAGGAATCTATCTAATCTGACCAACTATCTTACATCCATTCTCTCTTTCGTTTCTCCAATCCTAATGATAGTCGTGGTGGTGTCCATCTAGACTCGTAGGTACTCAACTGAATTTTTCATTTTTTCACACTTCTTGATACATTTTTCTATTCTTTTATACTTTTTACTTTCTTAATTCTTCCAATTTTTTTCATTCTTTAATAATTTTTTATTCTTTACATCTTTTTCCACTTTTCTATCTTTTTCAGCTTTTTCATACTCTATTTTCATTTTCTTTGTAAACATTTTTAAGTACTAATAAAACACACCAAGAATAAGACAAGATGTAGTCCAATAAGGTGAATATTTCTCTATGTTATCAAGTCATAAGGTACTAATTATTTGTACAGTGAGACCACAACATTCATCCATCCATTCCATTAATAAGAGGTTCTTACCATGGCCATAATGATATTCTTTCCATCATAAAACTAAGAATAAACTTGTGATCATTATGCTTAGACTAAAAAGTGAAGAACCAAGTGGAAATGTCAAGGGTGTGACATCAAGAGCATTTGTAGGTTCTCTTGGATTGCTGTTGTGAGTTCTATAATGTTGCTTAGGTTGTATTATATCCTTGTAGATCTAACGAAAAATGGAAGTAAGAGGACAATAAGTGCTGTAATCAAGGATAAGCTAGTTATGGTAGAAACTAAGGTAGAGCATGCAGAAAATGAAGTTCGCAAACTATAAGAAGAGGTCGCAACCCTAAGGGTAGAACAAAGACATCCTACTCAATTTTTTACACCTGATCAATTGGAGTAGTTCAAAATAGAACAAATCAATCGCCTCGTGAAGCATAATAGATAGATGGAAAATGAAAAGGAGAAAGCAATTTGGAATGCCTCAATAGCAAAAGCTCAAACATATGCACATGCTAAGGTACTCACCATAATACAAGAAAAAAATAAGCAACTTGTTGTAGACAATGCTAGGTTGACCAACATAGAGAAATAGAAGAATGCCATTAAAGAGAGTACCCATCAGTTAAGTAAAAAACTAATGAGGGTTAACCAGGATATGAGCCACCTAGCATGAGAGAGAAAAACCCTCTCAATGGAGAAGGTACGTGCTTTCAACAAAAATCAACCATTGAAATAAGCACATGGCAGAATGAGGCAAATAGGTATGAAAGGCTCAAAGAACACTTCCACAATTAAGTGGGCATGTACAAACATATCAATGAGAAGGAAATCCAAATGGTGAAGGCCGAAATTAATTCCATTTTGGCATAAAATACATATTAGCAACCTATCTTGGATATCTTTGCTCATGTTGAATAGGTAGAAATAAAAAATAAAGATCTACAAATAGAAGATTTAAAAGAATACATGGGGTAAGCTAACCTTTGCTACGCTAACCTATCCATGTTAACAACAGGTAGGCCCAGGAATGAACTTGAACAACAAGTAGTAGTTGTGTATGCATTACATGAGAAGGAATTTGCTTATCGTAAAGATGCTTTGCAAAAGCTTCAAGTGGCAAATTCTAAGCTAGAAGTAGTAAAGGTTGGCTACCAAGGGCAGAAAGATGTTGTAAGAGTTACACAAGATGGCCAAAGCATTTCAGGAGGAAAGGAGATAGTTTATAGCATGGTAAATCAAGGAAAACAAAATGTTCCTATGTCTACCATGTCCATGGGATGTACCAGCTCCATCACACATTGCGCAATCAGCATTGATAGTACATGACCCCAAAACAGAGGAAGAGAAACTTCAAGCATTACTCAATAGATACAAATTTCAAAAGCCTAATGATAAGGGGAAGCAACTGATGGAGAAGCCACCAGCACTAGGCACTACTTAGGCTACATCAAGCTTTGTCAACTTGTTTTGTTTTGGTCAAGTTATCTTGTCATAACTTGTGTTAATTTTGTAAACACCATTGTGGCATTTAGTGTCATGTAAATAGTGTCATAAAAATCTACCTCATATTTTTGTAAGGGACTCTATTCTCATTTTCTTTTAACTTGAGGATGAGTTTCCAATCAGTCGTGGGGGTATGATAAAGTTAATTTTTCTTATCCAACGACATTATAAGTACGATATCATATTTACAATGTCATAGATTCGATATCGTAGCATAAGCTACGTCATCGTATATCTAATATTGCAAGATGTGTGCAGCCTATAAATACAAAACTTTGGCGTAAAAATCCGCATAGGTTTTCATTCCATATTAACAAAATTCTTCTAGTTTGTTTTCATAATCTAGCACTTAGAAGTGTGAATGCTTGCAGTGTAGTGTGACTTAGTGCACAACATACTTTGTTTGAACATATTATACTTGGGCACAAGTGTGACTGGAAATAAAGATCGAGCTATTTCTCACTATTGCAACATTCTCCTAGTTTCCTGTTTTATGTAGCATAATATTTACTATTTTCCTAGTTAATGCTTTACTATTCCATGCACTTTACTATTACTATTGTTATTAAGCAAAATGAGTACAACTGATCTTGAGCACTTAAGTGTAATTAATTGGTAACCCAATAGTGCTATCACTTGGCATGCCTAATAGTAGTACACTTGGTATCCTAGTAGTAGTTACACAAAGCCCAAGGTGTGTACAGAAGATCAGGAATATATTCTCATTGTCGTAGGCTAGAATATATCTATTTACTTATTTTACTTAGATTTAGAAATCAACTTCATTTCCATTATGTTTGCTAGGAGTTATGATGGCCTACCAAAATCAGATATCATATACCTCATTGTGAGCTAAACCATGCCCATAGACTTTACTAGCTCCACATGGGAAGACAACGGTCTCAAACTTCAACCAATTACTAGCACATTAACATTGCCTCATCCACAAATTACAATCTAGTCACACATGAATGCTTGTGACGTATATGGTTGGGTGTTGGATTACTCCATCGCTCATCAGTTAGCTACCGCCTTGTTGTTATTCCTTAAAGTATTTTTTCTTATTTTGGATAGCATGTTGCACTTCATCACTCCTTTGAGATGAATTTTTTGCTTTTCTTTCTAATTCTCTAATTACAACTTCCCATTTGGCCCTAATTTAAATTTTTAAAGCAATCTTAATTCTACATGCCTTCATGAAGAAATTGTTCTCTAAACAAGATGATGTTATCTTTCTACAAATTCCACAATTTTAGGCACTTAGTCCCTTTTCTCATGCTATCTTTTAAGCTCTATATAGCTAAGTCCATGTGCATTAGTTAATGATGAGTTGCTAGACACTCTCTAGGTATGACCTTGCAATCTTTGCACATGGCCTAGTCTCTTTTATGTATCAAGAAATAATCAATTTGTGTTTTATCCATACCACTCTTATATGTAATTAAATGTTTTATCCTCTTCTTGAAATAAGTATTTACAATTGCAAGGTCACATGCACTTGGAAATTGTAGCAATGAATCTCCTATATCATTTTGTTCTTCAAATCCATGTTATCCTTGAACCATATCATATCCCATTTTCATAGATCTAACATGGCCATTAAAATCCCCTCCAATGAATATGGTTTCTTATTGGGGAATTTCTTGAAGAACTTGATTCGTAGAATCCCAA
>MNCI01013929.1:729871-748532 GCA_015680685.1 Gnetum montanum
CGCGTTATCATACCCCCATGACTAAATGAAAACTCGTCCTTGAGTTCCTTACAATAATATCAGGAAGGTATGGGATTATTGACTCAAATGAAACTAATGGGATGACATATGAATGGATCATTATTACAAGACACAACAAAACTGGTGTTCAGGACAACAAGGGTGAACACCTTATTACATTAACATCAGGCCTCATTTGGCAGCTGAGAAAGAGAGAGAGAAAGAAGCGTTGCTGCTGCCAACGCCAAGATTGCGCCTTTCATTGTCCATCTGTAAGCACATCATCGATCTTCCTCCTTGCATAGCTGCTTTAGCGCTACTCCATTCCAAGTGTTCCTTCCAGATCCAATCCGTTGTTGCATTATTATCATCTCCACACACAACACAATCTTATATTAGCAAGGGTAAATGAATCATCATGTAATTGATACCTTGCTTCGGTGTAAGTTCATTGGCTAGGTTGTGGTATGGCTAATATGGATCTGGAGATATAATAATGGTGACTACCGAAGGTGTAGGGTTTAGGAAAAAAATCATAAAAATCGGGGCTAGGAGAAAATCAAAAAAATCGGGCCTCGTACCCCCATGACTAATTGTGAACCTCCGGTAGCGTTACAATGGAGAAAGAAAAGGAATAAGAAAGATAGATAAAAAGGGACAACTATGACATCGATGAAATTGATGTCAAGATGGAAATGAACAAAATAAAATTAATTGCAAAAATGTTAAGGCAAAGAAGTTAACTGGTGTACCAAATAGGAATGCTAGTGGGTCCTCCCCAAAGCAGGCTCATGCCCTTAATGCCCTGACAAACCCATGTTCAAAGAGTCCGTAGTCTCTGGGAATGTCATTTGGAACAAGAGTTAAACTCTTAACCATAAAAATTTACCTAAAAGAAAATAATGCATCTACCAAAATATACACTAATGATACAACTGGCAATGAGGTAAAGAATGGAGAGAAGGATGGAGAGAAGAGAATGGAATGGAGTCTCAAGAACAAGGTGGTGCCCCTTGTGTGTTTCATAATTAATGTGACTTGGCAAATCTCAGTCCAACTCCGACCTCAAACCAACCACATCCAGTGACTTCGCATCAATGCATTCAGCTAAACCATCCACTTGAATGACAAAAATGCTTCCTCCAAGAGCCACCACCATTCCGATGAAACAAAAGAGAGAATGGGAAGCGAGAAGGGCCTTAGTTAGAGGGAACAATTTTAGTTCCATAATCAGTGCTTGTAGCCCAAAGGATTCTTTTGTCTAAGGGGTGTGCTTTGAATTCTCACTTTGTTTGGTTTTTTTTTTATCCTTTTGTGTTTTGTGTTTTTTATGCGTGAGAACCACACCATGCAAAGAATTCTTATTTTTATTGTCTCAGCTTCCGATAATTGAGTAACATCGGAATGGTAAGAAAACCTAAGAAGAAAACATCCAAGCACCCAAGAGAATGGCCAACACAAAAGCATCAAGTTCCCTTGAAGTCACACCCTTTTCAAACCTTGAGTCCTTCCTTAGTTTGAGAAGTACCCAATCACCAATTCGTTAAAGTTCTTATTNTGAAAACAGTTCATACCATCAGTAAGAACACTTATTGGGTGACAAACTTACACGGTGGATCACACACACACACACACACAAATGGAAAAGTGATGTTGTAAAACAAAAACGTGTAAAACAAAAACTTGTAAAACAAAAATGTGTAAAACAAAAACGTGTTAAACAAAAACATGTAAAACAAATATGTGTAAAACAAAAACATGTAAAACAAAAACTAAAAAGAACTGAGGGCCTTCAATGATCAGCATAGGTGGCCATCTCCCCCATGACTGAATTGTAAGAGAGAGATCCGCAATAATGAGCATTTGTTTGAATTTCGTAGAAGTGCCCAACTTCTCCCCATTGATTTTTTTAGGTTGAGGGGTGGAAGTTGGCAATGCTCATATTCCAATGTGTCTAAGCCTTCGTTGTTAGCATGAGTTTCCTCAATTCGTTCTGTGCATATTAGTTTGCTCTTCCTAGTAGCTGTCAACCATGAGGTGTCTACTACTAGTGTGGTTGCTACATACAGGCACCTTTGAATTTGTATTTCTTGGGCACACCGATCACATGGAAGCAATGCTGAACACTCTTCCATGTCATCAGCCTCTATGTCACTGTATGTGATGCATGGAACTTTCTTCTTCTCGATCTTTCCATAAATTTTTATCTTAGATATCTGCAAGGAAAGATCACGAATCCCTAGGTACGCATCTATTGTACTTAGCCATGGCCTTCCCATTATAATAGGGAAGCCCCCTTCATTGTTGTTGTTAACTTTACTCACCAAGAAGTCAACTGGGTAGGACCAACCACACACAATGGGAATAATGTCCTCTACCAATCCCAAAGGAATGGTAACGGACTAGTCTGCCAACTCTAATTGGATGTTACTCTTCTTAAGTTGGGGAAGGTTCCAGGCTTGATACAATTCTCGTGAAATTAGGTTGACTCCAGAACCTGAGTTAAGAAGAGCCTCATGTGGTTTGTTCCCGGCGATTTGTAGGTAGATTAGGGGACTTTCAGGATCAGTTAGTTTCCAGGGGAGGTGGCCTACCTTGATCTAGTTGGTCATGGTATGCGTTAACATAACCATGTGTGTACAGCTCTATTGGACTGAAGGGTGCTCCGAAGTGTCAGATGGTGGAGGTGTGTACATAGGCTCAACCTCTTGTTGTTGCGAGAGTTTGTCTAGGCTTTTGGTTCTGAAGAAGGCTCTTTTCTTTTTATAGTTGTCAGAACTAGCAGCAGGTTGAATATTTACAGCTCTCGCAGCATTATGTTGCTGCGGTTGAGTGGGGAGTTCCCCTTGCATTGTTGGAGCAGGAGGTGTTATGGGAACTACCAGTGGAAGAGGTGCGGATGGAGTTGGAGGATGGTAAGTATGTGGGGTGCCTCCCGGAGGAGAAGGAGTCCTCCTAAAGTACTCCCGAACTTGGTAGTGACGTTGGGGAGTTGTGTGACCCATAGAGTCACTTGGAGAAACTAGCTACTGCACATAATAGCCATAAAGATCAGGTTGCCGGTAAGGGTATTGATGTGTTGACGGTGGCATGCCCCATGACTGTGGGTATTGCCACTGTTGATGTAGACCGATGGGTTGTGGTGGAGTTCCACTTGGATAATATGTTAATGGTTGGTGGAACTGCCTTGGATTACTTTGTGGATAAGGTAACCTTCAGGGTGTTTGTCGTTGGTTGAGTCTTGGGTTAAGTGCATACACCCCAAACTCTTGTAGATTTGAGATGATTGGACAACATCCCTTGGGATGATCATAATGGCAGATCTCACATCCACCGTCATCGTCTGTGTCTGAATCCACAACTTCATCGGAGATAGTAATTTTCCCCTTACCCTTGTTATGTGCAGGGCCTAAATCTCTCCGCTTTGTCTGACCTTTGTCACTACTTCGTTCCTCCTTAGACTCTTCTACCACTTTCAAGACACTTTCAAGTCTGGAGTCTAAGGAATCCCATAATTGGTCCATCTTAGCCGATACTTCGGTTGTGAGTTTTTAAATCGGCAAGGTTTTTCTGTTCACCAACTCTTCGATTGGTGACTCATCCTCCTGATCACAAAATCTCACTCCCTTCTTTTGAAGAGAGGGATCACAGTTGTATTCTTCCGTACTTTCTCGTTTTCATAGCTCATCTTCTTCTTTTGCTACTTGTTCCAACAAGCGATGTACTTCATGGGCTCTAAGTTGTGATAGTCTCCCTTGGGCATAAGTCCTAAGGTTTCTCCTTGTCTCATGTCTGAGCCCATCTACGATGTGGCAAAGTTGATCCCATTGAGCATATCCATGGCCCGAGCAACAATGTAACAATGTGTAGTAGCGGGCCATGGCAACATCCAAGGGTTCATGAGTACCTTGCTTCCATCCTTGGATTTGCTTACGCAAATTAGACACTCTAGAGTACGTTTGATACTTATCGTTGAAGAGTTCTAACATCATACTCCACCTCCTGATGGTTTTCGATTCTAAGGACTGGTACCAACTCTCTGCTTCCTTGATGAGTGTCCTGGGAAACAACTTAAGTTTTTGCCACTTGTTCTCTATATTTTGCAAGGCACAAGCATTGTGGAATGCCTGTAAATGATGTTGCGGATCAACGTTGTATCCCCCTTCAAAGCGTTGGATGTTATTCATATCTAAGCCTTTGATCCGACTATCTTTTAAATGCCTTGTTGGAATCCTAACTGCCTCCATTATGTCAAGCATACTTCAGGTTGCAAGTAGGGGCTTCTCATGATCATCTCTTTCATGACGCCTTATGATGTCTTCATTGTTCCCTACTTTCCCTTCGGTCTTTCCCTTATTCTCTCTCTTGACTTTCCCGTCGAGGTCTCTCATTTTGTCTACCTTTATCCTCACCATTATGTTCATGGTGGCTACGTCCAGAGATGGAAGAAGAGGGTGAGTGATGGGAAGAAGGGGAAGAAGAAGGAGAACCATTGTCATGACGATGTTTCTTGCCTTCTCTTCGGCTGCTTCGACCCTGATCGTGATGACGATCTAAGTGCCTATCCTTTTCATGTGTTGTAGTTCCCTCTTTGAATAGTTGTCGTTCATGGGGATTAGAACCAGTGTTATGTATCATTGATCGTAGGTTCTGATACCCCACCTCCTCACTTTCGTTAGGAGGGGGAACATCTCTGATTTTGCTAAGGACGTGCGGGACCTCTTTGCCCTTCGACAGTGTATGTTGGCTCTCCTGCCTTGAGTCCCTCATACGTTGTAAAGGTATGGAATGGTAATCCCTTACGTCAAAATTTTTTGCAACGTATTCAGCATACAGTTCTGTCATGCCAATCTGTGCCAAAGCACGAAGAAGCATGTTTAGGACTGCACGGTCTAGAGGTAACACAATGTTACCTTGTAGATCTCTCCATCGTAGCTGTTCGTCTTGATGGATGATAAAGGTAAAGTTTGGAATATACTCATCGGGATGAGTATAGACTATCCGATATTGTTGAGGACTTGGCTGATTTCGGTTATGTGTTTTTGATTGCTGACTATTTCGTGTATTATCCCTAGGCAGTGAGTTGCTCTTGTTAGAAGAAGACATTTTTATCGGTGTGCTAACTTACCATTATAAATTTTTATTTAATTAATTAACCCGAAGGTTCGTTTAGGCTCCCAACGATGTGAGTTATATCCTATGTTCTATTCAGCGCACAAACACTTAGTCCCCAGCAACGGTGCCTATGATGAGTGGCGAGATACCCCTACACTCAACCATACGAATACGAGCGTAGCACATGCGATCTGGTCAAACTCCGTAGACTAAGTGCCTACACACCCCATGGAATACTTAGGGTTAATTATTCGTTGTCTTCCCAGACTTACTTGTAATTGTCACGGTGTATGGTTAAGTAAGTCTGAGGTATATGATTTTTATGCTTTTTATGTTTTATCTCCTATGCTATTGAGGTGGAGGGTTGAGAAACTAATTACTAACTCTAACTAATGAACTAAGTCTAAATTAACCTAGCGTCAGCATCCGTTCCCACTTACCGTACACACCCTGCAACCGCGACTACCAAACGCTAATCGTTGCTGGGATCACCACATGTAACGCACGTGCTCAAAGTGGTCGTACTGAGGCACTTAACTAGGAGGAAAGGGTTGAGAGAACCTAATCTAGCCTAAGTGCAATGAGCATCTGTTCCTTGATTATCCGTACACATCCTTAAATGCTCGTAATCAAGTCGTACTCATTCCGCATTAAACAACAAGTAATAAATAACAATAATAAAATCCTATTCCATGCACTGCAACGTTTATCTGAAAAGCTCATCTTTATTGTTGTACACAACTTGTGTTCAAGTACAATGTTGCTCAAATAAAGATCCATTCACTTTAGGACTCCTACTGCAGGCACATGGAAAATATTCTATCTCTAGAGTGATCAATCTGCCAGAGTTTCCCTACTATCTAGCCTAGGATTATGAAACAAGGAAGAGCTGCCTCTTATTTATAGATATGACAGCGCATTGGGATATCGTGTCCCATCAATGTTGATGATCTTATTTCTAAGCATAAGTCTAATGACTATAATTTGATCACTATGGTGATATACTTGAACCACTTTATCTTTGACAAATTGATCAATGATGATGCCTACTCCATTTCGGTAATTTTCTTTTCCTAAGTAAGAGTTCGTAACTTTGGCCTAAAACTTTAGCTTTCTCCACTTTCCATCTTGTTTATTAGAGGTAGATAATGGTAATTCTTTGTCTTTTCATGGCATCGGTAATTTCAAATGTTTTTTTTTTTATTAAGAGTACCAATCTTCTAGGTTGCAATTTGAACTTTATCTATGGACTTGCTTCTTTACCCATACCCATCCCTAATGTGAGAACCGTTGTCTTAATAGTTAATTATTTAAATTTAGAAATTTGCTATTTGTTAGTTGGACTTCCAATAACATGTTGCATTTTCATTAATAAGTTTCATGTGAGTTCATAGAAAGTGGAAGTTGGATGCAACTTCCTAGAGAAGAATGCACATGTAGTTTGTGGGTTAGAAGATCTTGAAGATAAGCATCATGTTGTTTATACTTGTTCTTAAACTGAACATTAGAGACAAAAATATAATATTATATCAAAACATCTATATGATTTTTGTTTATTATATCTAGTATTTAGTTGGCCTCTTTATTGAATTGATATTTAACTTTCATGAAATAAAGTTAATGCTTGTCCAATAGATCCTTTAGATCTTGAACATAATAAATCCTTAGTTTCAATTTTACAATGATTATATATTCATTTTCTTTTATTTAAATACATAATAACACAAATACAAGAATGTTACATAATATGTAATAGCTATCATATTGAACATTTAAATACTTGTAGGCCATTTGTATGAAAACAAAATCATTAATATACTTAGTTGAAAGCTTTCTAGCAAGCTTCTTGCTATGGTTCATCATACATTGTGTTATATTCATTTGTAAGCATCTTACTCATTTAGCTTTATTTTCTAATTATTATTGTTGTAGTTATGATTATTTAGTTTTTCATTCATTTGATTTTTTTTATCATAAATATTTGGGGTTCTATGTTAAGAATAAAACTACATCTCTCAAATATTGGCAAAAATGCTAGTCTAAAATTTTATTAGTTATTAAATCAAGAGTGCATAATGTGATTAGGCAGATATACTACCCTAGAATTCAATCAATAATGACATGGGCTACATGAAAGAGGGATTGCAAATGAACCTTGGAAATCTACAAGCTTTCATAAATTAAAAAACCACTAATAATGATTACTTCATTGATATGTATATGTCATCTTATGATTTTCTTTCTTTCATTTTTTATTTTTATTTTTTTGAGAGAAGGGGTGTTAGATCCCAAAAATAGTATTGATAATAAGCAAAAAACATTCATAGTACATCATTGGCTTAAAGTTAAGTAGAGAACACCAAAAACAACATGGAAAAAAATTTCCAATTATAAAGATGTTTCTTGCATTGTACAACCTTATAGTTGATATTTTGAAAAATCAAAGAGAAGAAAGTTAATTTTTATTTGGGAGGATGGCCTTTTTTCAACATTTGTGCTTCAACTTAAAATAACAAAAGAATTTGAGGCAATAAAAGAAAAATTTGATGAAATATTAAAATATTTGAAAGAATATGAGAAACTTGTGACATGTTTTGCATTAGTGTTATTTTAGTACTAAATATTAACGTTATGTGGATAATCTATACCATAAGTTGTAGCCTACTTGTCAACATACTTTTGATCTTTGAGAAAATATTGTTTTTATCATATAAGGACAAATTTACCTTATAAGCTATTTGTTTGAACTTATCAATACTTTTTGTAGTACAAGTAAAAAGATTTGTAGAAGCTTCTATCTTCTCCAATTTATTTATTACTATTTGTTCATTTTTATCATTGACATTAACTTGATTTTTCATATCTTCCACTTTAGATTAATTTTTTTATCTTCAACTTCAACATTTTTTTCTTTTCCACATCTTTTTTCTTAAGAAAAAAAAGTACAAGCATTAAACAAATATCTTTTATTATGACAAAAGCTACAAAAATTAAGAAAATTATAATATGTAATTGGTTGAAGATAAGTCTTCCTACCTACTTATAGTACTAATTCCTTTTTACAATTAAGAAGATTGATTTGAAAAAAAAATGTCTATGAAATCCAAATGTTGTAAAAATAGATTTCATATGCTTAATGAGATTAAAAAAGCTAATAATTTTGTACTTAGATTTTTCAAAAAATCAATGGAAGATTAAATAGCTTGATAAAATATGGAACTTTAAAATATTTTTCAAATTAGACATTAAAATCTAGAGTCCATTTATGAATTATCAACATTGCATTCTTATGTATAAATGGTCCTATATCTAGGATACATTACACTATTGAAACATTGCCTAGCTTAACAAGTAGAAAAAAATGAGAATAATACCTAAAATGAATGACTTGAATGTTATGCTTTTCATCATATCATTTAACTGCAAAGTAAAACTTCAATTACAAGCCCTTTGTAACATCCACCTACCTAGCCCTAAGTAAGAGAGCATTATGTCAAGTTGAACTTTAAAGAAATCATGATCATGACAAGGTATAAAGATAAACAAAATGTACTAGCAACACATTAGAAGGGAAGCAATAAGGATAGCATGGAAACCATGACCAAAATAAACTAACTTGTAGCATGACACATGATAATATATAAAGGAGAATAACAATTGCATAAATTAAGCATAAATAGTCCATCATCTATACATGATAATGTCATGATAGATCTACAAAAAAACCATATTTAATATCTAGCAAGAAAGAAGATATAGAATATGTTCAAATATACATATCCATCTACTATCCATCAACATGAATGAATCAAATCCATACTACAGCAATAGAATAGTATCCTAGCTCTTAATGACCTTAAAATAAAATGAGAGTATGTAAAATTGAGTAAGAAACCTTGGCACTTCCTCTTGATCAATTGAGGACAAGTACCATGAGTGAGGACTAGGCAAGGGTACTTCAACCTATAATCACATGTTGGTATCAAACACACATCATACAAGCATGATATATCATAATCATTTAGTACAACCAAGGGTAAACATCATAAGCCATCCATCCTCTCCATCCATCAACCAGACAAGCACAAGGAGGCTAGCACACACTGCATATAACAATGATTTTTCATTTTGCACTACGCTTAGTATGAAATGAAAAATCATTGTTATATGCATTTTCCCAATGGTTATCAATCTTTATCTATTAACTACCATGCACATGGATTTATTATTAGTCTTAATAGGTCCTAGTGGAAACACACATCCACTGCCTGTAACTACTAGTGCTAAAGATATTGAGCATTGCAATTAACATTCTGAAGGTGCAACAAGCTAGTAGAGGAACCAATGTTCACTTTCTTATGTAGGATAGGATCTACAACAAGAGCCTCATAGATGCATCTCAATGCAGGGGTAAGACCAAATAACTCTAGGGTGCCCATCATTAACTAGTACCATAATTTTATGCTAGCTTATATCAACACAATCATACAATCATATAATAACATACAATACCCATGTTGGTGGTGGAGGATCAACACAACTGATTAGTTGGGCCCATGCATTCATATGAGCAAATGACATTTCTCTAGCATAGACCAGACCATCATCTAGCAAGAGTGAAGATTCCATAACTCATCCACAATGATAGATAATAAAAGAGACTCGAAACAACATAAACACTGACCATGACCTACAACATGATCTATGCTCTGATCCAAAATTCAAATGGTAAAAATCAAGGTTCAAAATGATGAAAATGATAAATACCAAAATCTCACCATGACTCATGGTCCACACATCAAAAACCACTATCACATTACACATTTAAAATAGCCTGAAAGACTTAACTATAACTTTGACCATAACTCGTTGCATCTTATCATGACTTGTGGTAAAACGATCATAACTTGTGGTTTTGTAGCAAACCCTAATAGAAACTTGCCCTCATATTTTTCAAGGGTCTTGAGCTCACAATGACATGATCATGACTTATGATTAGTGCTAATAGTTGTATCATGACCTATGGTAAACTTGTGATGAGTTCTTGTGCACCAATTTGATCAAAAATTGACTTCAAATGATGTCCAGAGTTAACAACATCATATTGGCCAACTATGAGGCACCAAATTTTAAAGAAAATGTTTGAAACCCAATGGCAAAGACAAAACCCTCAACACTTTGATCGTCAAGAAAATAGCATTAAATCCTTGGAAAACATAAAATTCGTTGTACCACACTACCCACAAATCTTGGAACATGAGATTATACAATTCCTTCAGCAAGATGCTTTGTTAAATGCAATACCTAAAACTCCAACCTAATTATAAAATGATACAAAATCCTTAGCTCCAAATAAAACGTCTATGAGCAAAAGTACATTGGCATAGACTAAAAGCCTAAACTTTGATTTCCAATTGGAAAATAGTGCATAAAAATCATACATTGCTATTCATGAAAGTAAAACCTAGTCAAGCATGGAAAATAGTACAAAACTAGAGAATTGACCAAAACATACATCCCCATTAAAATCATACAAAACAATTGACCAAAACATACATCCCCATTAAAATCATACAAAACTTGTTGAACTGAAAATATAAGAGAAAGGTTAAGATATCTCACCTATCCAAAAGATGCACAAAAATCGAGAAAATGATACATGCATAAACTTGTGCACATGAACATAAGAACGCACAAATCATGAACAAGTGAGTACAATCATACTACCATGAGGCTCCAATTTGGCAAATCTTTTGCTTCCAATTGATGATGCTAACAGTGCCTAACGGATTGAGTGTGTGGGATTTTTATATTAAAAATTCAACCAATCCCATCTTAAGTAAAACTTTTTATTTTTTAAAAGAAAATTCAAAAAAAGCTAATTCATGCCTTACTAATCTCACAAAAAATCTTTTAATAAAATTTATTAAAAATCTATGCTCACTAATTTATAAAAATAATTAAATAATATGCTAATTAATTTTAATTAGTATAATACCAAAGCCCAAGTCTCTCATGTAGCTAAATAATAAAAATTAAGTAAAATCCAATAAGTCACTAAATATCAAAAGGCATAAAAAACAACTCTACACCAAACAATTACACATGTAGTTATACGTGTTGATGAGTGGAAAGTATGTCCAATGCTCCACCATACAATCTATAAGCATCATAGTAGACTATGTCTTAATTTGTGGATGATACTAATGTTATTACCTATGAAGCAATTGCTAAATTGTTGATTGTTATCTTTCCACTTGGGCTAGTAGTTTTTCTAGCTTACATGGTTTAGTTCATATTGAGGTGTATGATCATGATATGGTACATTTTTTAGTTTACCTAATTGTGAAACTATGAAAATACAAAAATATAAAATATATCTAATTAACTAAATATTTACAAAAATAAAGAGACGTACAAAATTGTACAAACTATAAAGGGATCAAGCTAATGAGCTATACTATAAAGCTGTGGGAGTGAGTTACAGCATATTAGACTTGAATCAATAATATCAAAAAATGAACTTAAATTTTTGTTAGGGAGACCTCCTATAAAATCAATTTTTTTAATTTAACAATTAATGGAGAAATTCAAAAACATAGAAAAAATCTACATATGATCTTTATTCACTTGGAAAAAGCATATGATAGTGCCTAAGATATTATTTGGTGGGCCTTGTAGAGGAAAAGCATATTTGATAAATTTAAAATAGTTTGTAAAATACTATTTGATTTTCCAGTCATAGTAAGTCTACATCAAGGATTTGCACTTAGCCTATACTTATTTGTCATAATTATGGATGAATTAATAAAGAAAATACAAGATGAAATTCCTGAGTATATGCTTTTTGTAGATAATATTGTGTTGGTGGATATAACCCTAGAAAATATTGCTTCTAAACTAGAGATGTGGAGACATAATCTAGAATCAAAAGGCTTTAAAATTAGCAAAAGTAATACAGAATATATGAGATGCAATTTCAACGACAATAACATAGACAATGAAGAAATAAAAGTAATAATTCAAGGTCAAAAAGTACCTCATTGGCAATAGTTTTGCTGCCTAGGGATAGTGCTCCAATTAGATGATGAAATTAATAAAGATATAAGAAATAGAATTAATAATATTAATAAAACTAAAGGAAAAATTTATAAGATAGTAATTAGACCTACTATTATATATGGTGCTGAATGTTGGGTTGTACAAAATAGGTGTAAATAACGAATCATTATGGTAGCAATGAGAATGCTTAGATGGATGTTGAATATTACTAGAAGAGATAAACTGTGTGGCATAAATATTATAGGAAGACTTGGAGTGACTTCTATTTTAAATAAGTTATAAGAATGATGAATTAAATGGTTTCAGCATGTGTAAAGAAGATTAGAAAATGAGTTTATAGAAAAAAGTTGTTATATTACTATTTTAGAAAAGCCACCAAAAGGAAAACCAAAAAAGATATGGGAAAAATAATTGAAGATATTTTAAAGAAATTCTAAATAACTAAAGATCTAGCTCTTCATAGAGGTTAATGACAAGAAAGAACTCATGTAGTCAATCCCACTTTGTTAGAACAAGGCTAGGATGACGATGATGTTGTAGTTAAGTAAATAAAAAAGGTCTTAAACTCCACTCTAGTTTATAGGTGATGAATATCCATTTATAATTTTCTAGACATGTCCTACATTCACCTAATTGCTACTAGGATTACCGAATTTTTGTTGTTGAGTGTACCAAATAATAGCACTACCAGGATTACTAAATGATAATGTTTAACATTCATGAAACATAAATAATTATGCCAAGTACAATGGAATGTAAATTATATAAAAATTAAATATAAACTAAGTTAGAGTACTGCCATGGATAAGAAATAATTGTCTTTATTACTATTATGGAAATTATCCAAGTACAAGTTACTTGAATAAGATTATGGAAAACGAGTTCAAATCCACACTATGGACACTCACTAACCACTAGAAGAAATCATAAAAACACATTATAAGAGTCTTTCTACTACTACATTAATAGATGTATCATAGCCTAGCTTACAATATTATAGATGTAATGTCTCCATGGGTGATTTTGGCTATAAATATCCCTTACCTACTATATTAATAATGCCACTACATTAATGATTGTTAACGCTTGTAAAAAGTATTTTTCTTAATGACATTCTAAACAGGTTCATCTTCTCTCTTTTAGTTTTCTATAAGTTTATATTAAAAATAGATAGCTTTCTTTACATGTTTAGCATCAGTTACGCATAGTTAGGTTTAAGTGAGTTATAGGTTTAGAATAAGTAATTTTCTCAAAACCCTAAGGTTTAGCTTATCTTTGTTATTTTGATTAAATGTTATAGCTTCTATAAGTCTTAGTTCTTAATCATTTTAGCATAGAATTTATATCATCTTTAATGTAATTTTGAGCTTCATGAGTAATTCTTGGATCTCAGAATCCTGCTCTATTTAGTATAACTTTTGTGAGAATTAGCTTTGGGAATTTTGTTGATAAATAGCTAAAATTGAAAGAATGGCATATTCTATAAAACTTCTTCATTCATTATCTTTGCTATGTAGAATTTAGAGTTAAATGAGTAGAAAGCTATTAATTTTCATTGTTATGTTGAGGGATAACTAAAAATAAAAAGCTATTAGTTATAGACAAAACAATAATTTCCTTAAAATATATGATCAATAATATAGATTAAGAAATAATTAGCTCATTTAAACTAGCAAAAGCTATTTGGGAGTATCCATGCCTTGTTAGAACTAGAGATTAGTAGCCACATAAAACAAGTTATCTAAACTTTCTTGGAGCAAGGTTATAATCCCACACCAACAATATGTTGCTTAAAATTCCTCAAGAGGTAGAGGCCAAGGATAAAGAGAAAGATAAAAAGAAAATTTTGAAAGGAGTGAAGCATCATCTAAAGAGAGGTAACCATCAAATTTTAGAAGTACAAGAAGAGACCCAAGAGAAAGAAGAGAAGGTGAAAGATCCAACTTCCGATAAAGAAGCAATTAATACCTTTGCACCATCCTCATCAATTCCATGGTGCAAGTATTACAATAAGAAATATCACATGAAGAAAAAGTGTTGGCAAAAAATGAAGTTTTGAAACCTTATCATTCAAGAAGGTAACAAGCAAGCATAATAATAAGAGGATTCTTTATCAACCCAAGACAAAGATAAGCTATTAATTGATCATTCTAATACTAAATTTGCTACTTTTTACATGACTAATAAAATCAGTTCTTCTACTTGGATATTTTATAGTGAATGGAGTAATCACATGACTACTCATAAAGATTATTTCATGCAGTTGAAGGATTATAATAGTCTCGGGTCAATTAAAGTAGATGATGGGGCTTATGTAAAAATCAAAGATATTAGAAAGTATCAAATTGTTCATAGTAATGATTAGCCCATCCAAGTTCATGATGTATTCTATATTTCTTAATTATCTAATTTTATTCTTTTAGTTAATTAAATGTCAAGAAAAGGTAATATAGTTGTCTTTAAGAATGATTAATGCATCATCTCAAAGAGTCAAGGTCTAGTTGCAAAGGTTTCCATGTTAGAAAATCAAATCTATTATTTGAAAGTAATACACCTCACTCATGTAAGTCCAAGTCAAGAATCTCCCAAGCATGACATGATAAGATTATGTTATTGTAGGCTTGGTCATGCCTCCTATTCTAATCTTCTCAAGCTCATCAAGAATCAAACAAACATTGGAGTTAAGTTTCAAGAACTCAAGAATTTTTTGACACATGTCAAAAGGGAAAATAAAAAATACTTCCACATTCCAACATAAGTGAGAGGAGGATCAAAATTTTGAAGCTAATTTGCATGAATGTTTTGGGCTCATGCCCACCATTTCTCATGGAGGAGATAAATATTTTTTAGTGGTTATTGATGATTTTCTAGGTATACATGGATCCACATCTTCTATTTCAAAGAGAAAGTGCTTGAGATCTTTCAAAATTTCAAGAAATTGGGGAAGAATAAACTTATCTAAAAAATTAAATCTATAATGAATGGTAGAAAATTTGAATTTGTAAATGAGTACTTTGATGAATTTTATAAAAATCATAACATCACAAAGAAAACTACATGTGGGTATGGTCAACAAAGTAATGGAGTGACTAAGAGGAAAAATGATGTGATCTAAGAATTATGTAGATGTTTATTGAAGCATGTATTCCTTTCTAATTTCGACTGAAATGAGGTAGTCCACATGGCCATCTATATCCTTAATATAATTATTACATATCTCATAGGTGAGAAAACTTCATATGAATTATTGTATGGTAAGGTGCCAAATCTCTTCCATCTCAAAGTCTTTGGATGTCTATGCTATATGAAGATCCCTAATGCTCTTGTGGAAAAGCAAGATAATAGAGGTAGGAATTATATCTTTTTTGAATATGATTCTAAGATAGGTAACTAAATATATTTTGATCCTCTTGAGAAGAAGTAGCATGTATCAAGAAGTGTAATGTTTAATGATGAAACATTAGGGATTGACTCATTCTATAACCATCAAGAAGATAAGAAGAAAAAGGAAGAGGTTTATGAAACAAGATAATGTCTGACATCCTATTTTAAATGTCAGATAATTCACAATAATTAATGAATGTTCATACAAATGAGACATAGGAAATGAATACACTAATAGAATCTATGATAATCAATTACATTGCCTTACTACATAAAGAAAGTAAAATTTAATGGTGGAGAGAACATGAAAGAAGGATGTTTATTGAACTTGAAATAATGATTACTGCTCATTAGGATCATTTCTCTATGTTATTTAAGGACCTTAAAGGTAATATAGTATTTTCACCATGATTAGGCCATAGGCCAAAGGGGTGGCCAGTTCCTTCGTGTTCTATTTCATCTAGCTCCCATTAGTTACTATTATTGGATACAACCCCCATTCTTGGCATGTTCTCTAAGGAATTGATCTTAAACATGTTTAAATCCCTAAAGAATACCATTATATCATTACATCCTCTAGTTAACAAGGCAACCACTCATAATGGAGGCTTATATACATAATCATACTTTATTTATAAATAATCTAAATTAGGAATAGAACATTACAATCTCTTCTTCTTGGGACTTCTACTCATTTTTTAGCACCTCTTCATTTTCTTCTAGTTGCTTTTCCACATTCTCATCTTATTCATCATCCTCATTTTCCCCTTCTCTTGCACGAACTTTAATTGTTAACATTACAAATTAAGTAAATCGACTATTTTTAAAATAATCAATTATCATTTAATTGAAAAAGATATGGGTAAGACACTAGTATATACTTCGTGCTTTCCTATGTCACTTGATCATAGTTGCATATTTTTACCTTGACCTTTGAATTTGTTTTGTTATGAAGTTTTCTCATTCTTAAACTTGAATGGATAAAGGTTTAACATCAAAATAGACATTAGACTTTAGGGGTATCTTATTCTAATCTAGGATGTACTATATGTCAATATGATGAAATTTCTTTCATAGAATGACATGAAAAAAAGGATAGTCCAAGTGCTGCAATGGATGGAACAAAGCTTGATTTTATTACCACCATGCAAGTGTGTCAAGGTGCATCAGGCATTTGAATAAAACTCTATATCGTTCATTCAATCAATGTTGTGGGCAATCAAAGGAAAAAAATACTCTAAATTCTATGGAAGAAAATTGTAAGGGTCTACCTCTAGAATAATCAAAAGATGTTATAACTGTGGTGGGCACATGAATTTATATAGGAATTTATGGAGACTATATCAACGCATCAGCATTTGTGCATCCTAGGCTATGTCGATACATATGCATTAACATGACTAATGGATTTATTGTTAATCTATATTTGTGATTTGCAAGATTTATCATTTGAATTTATGGTGGGATATTTTTTATTTTGTTAATACATGATGAGTGGCGAGGTACCCCTACACTCAACCATACGAAATGAGCATAGCACGCGCGATCCGGTCGAACTCCGCAAACTAAATGCCTAAACGCCCCATGGAACACTTGGGGTTAATCATTCGTTGTCTTCCCAGACTTACTTGTTTTTGTCATAGTGTATGGTTAAGTAAGTCCGAGGTATATGATTTTTTTGGTCTTTTCTGGTTTTATGTCTTCTATGCTAAGAGCAAAGGGTTGAGAAACTAGCTAACTCTAACTAATGTCCTAAGTCTAAATTANCCATGTCGCGTTACTAGGAAAACAATAAATAACATGTAATAAAACTATTTCATGCGCTGTAAGGTTTATCCACAAAGCTCGTCTTTATTGTCGTCCACAACTTACGTTCAGGTACAAAGTTGCTGGAATAAAGATCCGTTCACTTGGGGACTCCTACTGCGGGCACATGGAAAAATTCTATCTCTAGAGTGATTAAACTACCAGAGCTTCGCTACTTCTAGCCTAGGATGACAAATAAGGAGAGTGCCACCTCTTATTTATAAATTTGGCGGCATCGCGACGGCCGCGATATCGCGGCTCATGCGATATCGCGTCTCATCATACCCCCATGACTGAATGAAAACTCGTCCTCAAGTTCCTTACAATAATATCAGGTAGGTATGGAATTATTGAGGGAAATGGAACTAATGGGATGACATGTGAACGGATCATTATTACAAGACTTGACAAAACTGGTGTTCATGACAACAAGGGTGAACACCTTATTACAATGACATCAGGCCTTTGTTGGCAACTGAGAGAGAGAAAGAGAGAAAGAAAGAAGTGTTGCTACTGCCAACGCCAAGATTGCACCTTCGTTATCCATCCATAAGCGCGCCATCAATCTTGCTCCTTGCATAGCTGCTTCAATGCTGCTCCATTCCAAGTGTTTGCTCCAGATCCAATCCATTGTTTGCATGTCCACCATCTGCACACACAACACAATCGTATATTAGCAAGGGTAATTGAATCATCATGTATTTGATACCTTACTTCGGTGTAGGTCCATTGGCTAGGTTGTGGTATGGCTGATATGGATCCGGGAATATGTTATTGATGAATACCGAAGGTGTAGGGGTTAGGAAGAAAATCAAAAATTTTGGGGAAGGGAAAAAATCGAAAAAATTAGGCCTTGTAGCCCCATGACTAATCGCGAACCTCCGGTAGCGTTAGAATGGAGAAAGAGAAGGAGTAAGAAAGATAGATAAAAAATGACAACTATGGCATTGATGAAAGGGATGTCAAGATGGAAATGAACAAAATAAAATTAATTGTAAAATGTTAAGGGAAAGAATTTAACTAATGCTCCAAATAGGAATGTCAGTGGGTCCTCTCCAAAGCAGGCTCATGCCCTTAATACCCTAACAAACCCACATTTCAAGAGTCCGTAGGCTCTGGGAATGTCCTTTGGAACAAGAGTTAAAGTCTTAACCGTAAGAATTTACTAAAAAGAAAACAATGCATCAATCAAAATATATACACTAATGATACAACCAGCAATGAGGTGAACAATGAGAGAGAAGGATGGAGAGAAGAGAAATGGAATGGAATCCCAAGAACAAGGTGGTGTACA
>MNCI01013931.1:0-57197 GCA_015680685.1 Gnetum montanum
TCTTTTATTATCCTTTCTAATGTAGCTGCAAGTTTGGGGCAGTATGGCCTATGTTTCCCAAACTGCATGGATTCAAACTGGAACAGTTCAAGACAACATTTTATTTGGTAGTCCTTTACACAGAGAGAAGTATGAGGAGGTCATCGTGAAATGTTCTCTTGTTAAAGACTTCGAAAATTTTCCATTTGGCGATCAAACAGAAATTGGAGAACGAGGTATCAATTTGAGTGGTGGCCAAAAGCAACGAATTCAACTTGCCCGTGCATTGTACCAGGATGCTGATATTTACCTTCTAGATGACCCTTTCAGTGCTGTTGATGCAGACACTGCTACCAGCTTATTCACGGTTGACATTTATTCATTTTTAATTATGTTATAAAATTATATAGGCGCTATTTTTCGTAGGACATCCGTTAACGTAGTATTTTTCTCATTTTCCTAATAAATACTAGTTATTGGGCAGAAGTACATGATGGGGGCACTGTCAAACAAGACGGTCATCCTTGTAACACATCTTGTTGATTTTCTTCCTGCCTTGGACATTGTGCTGGTGAGCCAAATGATTTATAACAGTTACAAATGTCATTTTTCATTCATTTACAATAACATGAATGACCTGCATTTGGGCGTTTTGGGTTCTGAACTTCTATTCATTGTTTCTTTACGGAATTTCTGAATAGAGGTATTCTCCACCTAATATTGCCCCCCAAAAAAAAACTTAAAACTCCAGTGGGGGTTTTCGGTTCTTACCTTCATTCAACATCTTTTAACAAAATGTCCTGCCTGAATTGCAGTTAATGTCAGATGGTGAGATATCTGAGTCTGGTAAGTACCAGGAACTAATAGATTCAAGCAGGGCATTCCAAGAGCTTGTGAATGCTCAAAAGGATGCAGTAGATAAAAATGGGTCATGCCGAATCATTCGACCCTCTAAAAAGGAAATTGTTATTGAACATGGAGAGTTTAAAAAAAGCATGTCAAGAAAAGAACGGGGGACATCACTTAGATCTAGACCTCTCAAGGGGGATCAACTTATTAAACAGGAAGAGAAGGAAGTAAGGGATCCGGGCCTGCAACCGTATATTTTTTACATAAAGCAGAACAAAGGGTTTTTATATTATACTCTTCTTGTAGTTACACACTCACTGTTTATTGGTTGTCAAATGGCACAAAATTCTTGGATGGCATCCAAGGTACAAAGTCCTACTGTGAGCACAGCTATGCTGATTACAGTGTACTCGGTCTTAGGTTTCATCAGTCTGCTTTTCGTGTTACTTAGAGGAATGCTTGTTGTGATTATGGGGCTTGAAGCATCAAAATCATTTTTTTCTGGATTACTAACTTCCCTAATCCAAGCATCAATGGCATTCTATGATTCAACTCCGCTAGGCAGAGTTTTCAGTAGGGTAAGTACAGTGGCTTCTCGATTCTCATCTTACATTAAGTTTGGACTTAAAAAAATATCAATGGTTTTGTATCTGAAACTGTTCTACATAATAGTATTTTGCTTTCCTTCCCAGATTTCCTCGGATTTTAACCTTCTTGATGTCGATATTCCATTTACCGTGCTATTTGCAACGACACATACCCTGAATGTATGCTCTTACATTGGAGTTATAGCAATAGTGACATGGCAGGTTTTGTTTGTAGTTTTGCCCATGCTTTATTTGGTTGTTCAAATTCAGGTATATGTTCTTTGCATAAATGAATGACTTATTCCTCTCTTTCTCAAATCTGCCATCAGCCAACAAAAATTGAATTTTTGTGTTCCTTCCAGAGATATTATTTCTCTTCTGCAAAAGAACTGATGAGAATGAATGGTACAACCAAGTCGCCTATAGCCCATCATTTGGGAGAATCGATATTAGGGGCGATGACTATCAGAGCTTTCAAGGTTGAGGATCAATTTTTCAAAAAGAGTTTGGTTCTTACGGACAAGAATGCTAGCCCTTTTTTCCACAATTTTGCAGCAACGGAGTGGCTGGTTCAAAGGCTGGAATTTTTTAGTGCAACTCTCCTGTGCTGTTCTGCCCTCATTATGGTATTATTGCCTAAAGGCAGTTTTCATCCAGGTATACATGCTCAAGCTAGAAATCCCAAATGCAAACATTCATCTCTTTAATTATCATCTAAAAAAATAAACGCCCACATATTTGGCAGGTTTTGTTGGAATGGCACTGTCTTATGGGCTTTCGTTGAATATGTCATTGGTTTACATTATTCAAACTCAGTGTACTCTATCGAACTACATGGTATCAGTGGAGCGTCTAAAACAATACATGCACATACCGAGTGAAGCACCAGAGGTCATACAAGATAATCGGCCACCAATTGATTGGCCTTCACAAGGAAAAGTGGAATTGGAAAATTTGCAGGTTCTCTGAAAATCCTTTTGACCAGTCCTATATGATAATTTGAACTTTTATGTTAAATAAAATAACAATAGCTGGCTTAATTGTCCCTAACATTGATTAATGCTTTTGATTTGCAGATCAGGTACAGAAGCAATAGCCCACTTGTTCTTCGTGGCATTACTTGTACATTTGAAGCAGGCCACAAGATAGGCATTGTTGGGCGAACAGGAAGTGGAAAGACAACCCTCATAAGTGCTATCTTTAGACTAGTTGAACCTGCTGATGGAAGGATTATTATTGACAATTTGGATATTGGCATGATTGGACTCCATGATTTACGCTCACGCATCGGCATAATTCCTCAAGAGCCAACACTATTTAATGGGACTGTTCGTTTCAATCTGGATCCATTATCGGAGTACTCAGATATGACAATTTGGGAAGTATGTTCATGGCTTCTTACAACCCCAGTGAATTCCAGTTGTCTATATTTTTATGTGTAGTGAAATCAATTTGACATATCTGTTTGCATATCTGAATTAAGGCATTAAACAAGTGTCAACTTGGAGACATAATCAGAGAGAAAGAAGATGGGCTGGATGCCATAGGTGATATCTATAATTTATAGCTAATTCTACTTAAACTAAATTTGAGCAGTGAGATTTCGTAATGCAGTTAAAAAATCTCGTGTATAATTGTATGGTTTTGCTCTATGCCCTTAAAAGCATAAGTTTTTATGTGATGTAGTTGGGGATGATGGTGAGAATTGGAGTGTTGGTCAACGACAGCTGTTTTGTTTGGGACGTGCTTTGCTTCGAAGAAGCAAAATCCTTGTGTTGGATGAAGCAACTGCTTCAATAGATAATGCAACAGATGAAATAATACAGGCAACAATGAGAACGGAGTTCAACGGAAGCACAGTTATTACTGTTGCACATAGGATACCAACTGTGATGGACAGTGATATGGTTCTTGCTATAAGTGATGGTATGATGCTCTTGTCATGCTATTTATTTTTCTCATGATACACATTTAGTTAAATTTCAGAATAATTAACTAATTTTCAAATCTGGTACAGGTCACATGGTCGAGTATGACAAGCCATCAAAACTAATAGAAAATGAAGGATCTCTGTTTGCAAAACTTGTCTCAGAATATTGGTCACATGCTTCCAATGCTCTAATCCACACATCCAGGACATGAAGAACAATTACGCTTTTGGCTTTGATGTTACGTTGATACTCCTGTGAACCATCATGCCACTACTAGTTACACCAAATTCTACAACAGAACGTTTATCTCGTTTAAGCAGTATTTGGCTTAAGCCATGTTCTTTGGTGCACAGAAGCAATGTATGTTGGGTGTTGTGGCCTTTGGTTTAACAGTTAATCGGGCTATAACAATTTGCTATCCAAGCAAGCTTGTGTGCTTGAATCTCTCTGGATACCTTATCATATATAAGAATGAACTATTATCATGTTTTCTTGAATGGTAATAATCAACTACGTTTTGACAATTTCTTTGATTTTCTGAGATTTCATTCAATATAATGAATCTGATTTACATTGTTGGTTTCACAAAATAATGCATTGTGATAAACTTCAGTTAACAGCGGAATCATAAAACATCTCTCTTTTTTCTTTTTTGTTTGTTTTTGTTGTGTCATTCCTGGTTATCCCATCAGTTCGTATGTATTTGGAAATTAAAGCTAAGAAATTAAGTGTATTTGGTCATCCCATCAGTTTCTTCCACAATCTTTTTCTTATTCATATATAACAGTGAAATACTATCATCATGTTTTCTTGAATAGCAACAATGAAATATGCCAGACATTTCATAACAGTATTACTGTTTTCGCACAATATTGCATTGTGACACATTTCTAATGACAGCAGAATGTTAGAAAATTTTCAACATTCTTGCTTATGCCATCAGTTTGTACGTTTTTCAGCTGAGATTGCATGGCACTCATTAAAGATGTTAAATCAAACATGCCTATAATTAGAAACCTGGGTTTGTCCCAAGTTATCCTGAATAGCCCCCCAACCAATTTTGATATATCCTCGTCATGTTGATCATGGTTCAACCCTGTTTGAATTCTTCTCCTTAGCCTTCATCTGGAAGAATCCATAAGGCACTGCCATGTATTAACTATTAATTAACATCACCCACAAGAGCAGCGCTGATTTTTTGCCTAATATTGGATGAAAGAACTCGCTCAGGAAGGTTCACTTGAAAACACATGCTAGATCAACTCGGCAAAATATTTAGACGGTGGAACTTAGTCATAAATCCAAAAAGAAGCAGTAGTGGTGGCTTACTGCCGCAAAAATTGCAGGAAGAAAGTTGCTAGAATATTGACAAAACAACGAACGATTGATGAAAATTCTACTGCAGACCTTGCGTGCCAAGAGGAAATGTGTATGTCCATCACAGACCAGAAAAATAATCGAGCAGCTGCAGTGGCAGTGATCCGGCGCCGCGACGAACAGCCGTGGACTTGGATTCGAATGCACCTTATGCTGTAGCAGTTGAGAAGAAGTTTTAAGATTTTGTCTTGTAGAGTTGACCTCTTCATTATTTTCTGAGCTTCGGTTCTCTTCGACAATGATCTCAGATTTGATAAAGGGATTGTTGTATTGACGTTGCTCTCCTCGAAGCTTTTCTGTCATCAAGGGTTGCCCTGAGAGCTCAAGATATGTACGGTAAGTAAGTGGATAGTTAGTTAACCAAGCAGTTCATTAGTTAATTAATTCAATTATTTAATCTTCATTTAATTATCTTGTAAACATGAGAAAAATAACATAAAAATAAATATCATATGCCTTAACCACACTTAACTATACACACAAATAAACACAAGTGTGGATTGGGAAGACAATGACTAACAACTACACAATTCACTATTTAGGAATGTTGACAACCTAGATAAATAAGTTCATGTTATTTGACCGGATTGTATGTGAAGACTTGTGATTTATATGATTGGGCATAGGAATTACCCACCACTCATTATTGATGTCATTGCTAGGGACTTAGTTTAGCTAAGTGTGCTAAATATTATTAAAGAGTGAATCCATATAAAATCATTGTAAGGAAAACATAACAAGACATCTTTCATATAAAACAACAATAATAATACAATTACCTCAAGGTACACTTTCTACACATTACTAAGATGGCTTCTTCTCATAGGAATAAATTTCCACCGCATATTTATGATTCCAATAAGTAGCAAGATAGGACTAAAAAGATACCAGTGAGAAGCCTTAGTAACTAAGAGTAGCCTGTGCCCATCTAGATCTCTATTATCTAGATTTTACCTTCATCCTAGATTAGGATGAGCAGTTGTGCTGGAGGAATATGAAAGGCAACATTGTGTTACCTCCCGATTAATTTATTCCCACCATGCTCATGGTCCAACTCATGAGTCTGGGCATTGAAGTAGTAGGAGTAGAGTACAAGATAACAAACCAAGCCTCCAGAGACTATCAGCCCATAGAAGCATAGCTTTGGAAAGACAAACACATGAAGGCACACTATGAAATCTCCAAGGGTAAAAGGATCCTAATGCCATTGTTTCTACAATCATAAAAAGAGAGCCTTGATTTCTTGTCAAAGCTCTCTCAATACATAGATTCTCATCATTTTGTTGAGGATGACACCCTTCACCAATGATTATAGTCAACTTTGGAAAAATTTGGTAAGTGAAGGACAAAGTTCAAAGTCTAAAGAACATTAAAGGATAGATCTCCTAGCCATTCATCCAAAGACAAGGAGAAGGATATAGCAGAGGATCATTGGAGAAGGATTACTGGGCATCATTCTCCTAGTCCTCCATCCTCATTGTCCTCCTCATTATCAAACTCTAACAATAGAACCCATGATAGAGATAGAGGTAGGAATGATTAGGATTAAGATCGAGATGATAGGAGATCTCATCATGATGACAAGAACTGAGAGCATAGACAAACCAGAGAAGAACAAGAACATCATTGGAAAAAGAGGCACAATAAGACTTATCATAGGAGGCATGGTTATGATAGGGGATACCATGAATGTAATGACTATGTTGAACCTTTGATAGCTACAAGAAACATGCTAAATGTTTCAGAAGTAGTTTGAATCCCCACCAGGTATCACAAGGATAACAAAATTAAAAGATTGGATATGAACAATATCCCCAAGTTTGAAGAAGAATATAATGTTAATCCACAACATCATCTACAAGCTTTCCATGATGCCTATGCTTTACAAAACATTGAGAATGAGTGATAGAAACTAAAATTGTTCCCAAGGGCACTCATTAAAGAAGTAGAAAGTTGGTACAAGTCCTTAGAACCATAATCGATTTATAGGTAGACCATAATGTTGGAGTTGTATAACGATGAGTACCAGACATACTCCTAAGTGTCCAACTTGAGGAAACAAATCCAAGGGTGGAAACAAGACAATTATAAATCTTTTGATGCAACCATGGTCAAGCATTATTTCCTTTTATATTGATGCCTAGGCCATAGATTTTTTCAAAGGGAGCAACTTCACCACATTATAGATTGGCTCTGGAACAAAACTAGAGAAACTCTTGGGGTCTATGCCTAAGGGATACTTTTGGAGATGAAAGCCTATCAAATCTAGAGGCTAATTGATCAGGTAACAAAGAAACACAGAGATTTGAAAAAGATGTAAAGTGTAGATAAATATAATAGAGACTCTTCCATTCATAAAAGGGAGATGTGTTTCTGTGATTCAGAGGAGGAGGCATTACTGGATAAAGTGGTGCAAAATAAAACCTTGCCAATCCAAAATCTATCACAAAAATATTGGAAAAGATGGATAACATGTGGAACTCTTTATATGAGAAGTTCCAAATTGCTCTTAAGATAGTGGAGAAGAAGACGGAGTAGGGAAGTAGAGATAAAGATAAAAGAAGACAAAAGGATGTAGGTAGAGAGCATTATCAACAAACAGGTAAGGTGATAGTGGTTGATGAAGTTGCAAATTTGAAAATAGATGATGATGAATGTGGAATTTTCCAATATGAACATCCCAAAGAATGTTATCTTGTTGATGAATAATAGATTGGATACATCAATTAGGTCACATTGACTAGGCTCCATAGACTAGGCCATGTCAACTAGACCCCGTTGACACATGAGTTGATGTGTTGACGTGGCCCCATCAACGTAGTGTCTATTTTTACCTATAAATGCGTGCTCACTCACTATGTTTATGACATGTCTTGTCATAGTTGTAGTGGAGCTCTTGTAGTTTTGTCATTTGGAAGTTAAAATATTTTTCTAAGTGCTTGTAGTAGGAGTCAAGAATGTACGAATATTTATTTAAGCACTATTATACCTAAGCACAATAGTGTATGTGGCAATTGTACTAACCTAAATCGTCGGTGTAAGGCTAGAGAGGAAAACAAACACCAAGAGATCGTTGGGCAAACACAGCTGACCCTGCCTTTGCCTGAGGGCAAGCTGGAAAGTAAACAAAGGTAGAGTGCCTTGGATGGTCTACACACAAATCAACCAAGGACTTCCATGAGCGTAAGCTATGGCTAGCATTGGAATTATCATAAATGATGTAAACGGGATGTAAATAGAATTAAAGCAACAACACAAAATGTAAACAGAGCGTACCAAATTATAAATAAAGCATAAACAGAGCTATATTGTAAACAAAATGTAAATAGAACTAAACAATGTAAACAGAAGGCAATGAACTGTATTGTATTGTTTAATAAAAAAAGTATGCACTGGTCAAAGTGTAGCTGCACGTGTGGATGACAGGTCAAGCACTAAGCCCTAGGATGATGTTTGAAGTGATGATGCGATGATGTGATGTGATGAATGTGAGAAATGCTTGGATGCCAACAATTAGGTGTGCTGAGTGCCCAAGGATTGTAGGTTCTGTACTTTCTCAGAATTGCCAATGTCTCCAATTGCCCCCTTTGATTTATGTAAATTGACAGGGTATTTATAGGGTTGGCCTGGGCTCCGGCACAGAATTCCAGAATGGAATCAATAGCTGGCATATGAAAGAAAAGTGAATCTAGTGACATATGTCCAATGGATAGTTGTGCTTGGGTTGGATGCGTGCTGGCGAGAGTTAGATGTGTGTCAACAAGCTACATTCTTGACTAGGTATATCGCTTTTTACAATTTATGGGTTATCCAAGCCCATGAAAGTACATTTAATTTAGACTGTGAGGGCCTGACTATCCCACAAATAAAGATTTACAATGAAATGTACAAGGGAAATTCAACTTGTCTTGCTTGAAACTTCTTTGTCCATGAGTTTTTCTGAAATTTTCTAGAAGTTACTAATGCTGAGAATTTTCTGGAAGTTGGTTATGTTGGTGAATAGTGTTCATTTGATGAATAGTTTTTACGTTGATGAATAGTGTTCATGCTATGAATAGTGTTTATGCTGATGAATAGTGTTCATGCGATGAATAGTGTTTACGTTGATGAATAGTATTTACGTAATGAATAGTATTCCAGCGGATCCTTACACTGTGCAGCGTAAGAAAATGTAGCCCCAGCATAATGAACTGAAAATACCTCATTTAAGGCCAAAATTTTGATTATTTGGAGGCTGGGAGCTGCTAGGGACCTTGGTGAAGGTCATGGGGGATCCTTGTGCTTGATTTCGATCTGTTTTGACTTAGTTTTGAGGCCCCAAAAATTGGTTACGCTAATCCTTACGCTGTGTAGGACGATACTTCTGAGGCGCTCGTTGATGATGTCACCAACACAACTCCAAGAAGATAAGAAAAACACAACTCTATGGTATCAATTTTAAGTCATGATCCAGGACTACTATGTGGTATCAGTTTTAAGTCATGATGCCAGGACTATTTTGTGGTATCAGTTTTAAGTCATGATGCTAGGACTATTCTATGGTATCAGTTTTAAGTCATGATGGACTACTTTGTGCCTCAAGTTTGTTAGACATAGTACTTTTTCAAGTACAAGTGGTTTGTAGGATTGGCGAACTCATTTCCATCCATGTTAGCAAATTTGAATGCTCCATTGTTGTATGCCTTGGTGACTAGGTAAGGCCCTTCCCAATTGGCTGAGAATTTATCTGGATGTTCTTGGGCGGCCTTAAGGACTAGATCTCCTTCTTTGATTGGCCGTTTATGAAGATCATGCTTTTGCCTTTGCCTTTGTTATTTTTGGTACCATTCAATTTGATCAAGTATTCGTACACGTTCCTCCTCTATCGAGTCAAGGTCGGTGATGCATAGTTCATTATTTTAACTTTCATCGAGGAGACTAGAGAGAGTTATCCGCAATGAGGGAACTTGCAATTCTAAAGGTAAAATAGCTTTCAGATCTGTATACAAGACTATATGGAGTTTTACCTATGAATGTTCGATGTGTCGTTCTATAAGCCCACAATGCGTAGACTAATTGTTCATGCCATCGTTTCTTGCTCTGATTCAACATCGTTTTGAGCACCATGATGATAGTTTTATTTGTAGCCTCTACTTGACCATTACTCTGTGGGTAGTAAGGTGATGAAAACGCATGTTTAATGCCCAAACTTTCACAAAAGCTTTTGGTATCTGTGCCACTAAATTGTGACCCATTGTCTATAACGATGGTCATTGGAATACCAAAACGAGTCAAGATATTTTCCATTATGAAGGTGCAAATGTGTTTTGACGTGGTTTTCCTAAGAGGAATAGCTTCCACCCACTTTGTGAAATATTCAGTTGAAATGATAATGAAGATATGGCCTACTAAAGATGATGGCGTTATTGGTCCAATTAATTCTAAACCCCATTTTTGGAATGGCCATGTGATTTGTGTAGTATGCAATTCGTTGGGTGGTACATGTATTAGATTACCATGCTTTTGGCAAATGTCACATGTTCTAACCTTGGAGATGCAATCGTATTCCATGTGTGGCTAGTAGTAACCTAAGCACCTAATCTTTGTTGCCATTGCTTTAGGTGCTATGTATCCTCCACAAAGTCCTTCGTGGATTTGTTCTACGATTGTTTGACCATCAGTGCTACTAACGCACATTAGCAGAATACCTTCATATGATTTACGACACAAGGTGTCTCCTATTAATGTGTATTGACAGGAACATTTTTGTAGGGCGTCCTTTTGATCATTTGTCAAGTGTTGTGGAGGTTCACCTTTTAAAAGATACTCTTTTACATCATCATACCATTCTATTGCGTGTGTTATACTAACAGATGCTATAGGTACTTCATTTAGAGTGTTAATTACAGGTTCGGCACAACTGGTTATAGAACTAGGCAATGCATGAAACATTTCAGGTGTCATGTTTAAGGCTAGTGTGGCAAGTGCATCAACGATGATTTTTTTGCTTCTGGGGATGTGTTGTATATCCACTTCTACTAGTTGCCTCACTAGATGTTTAGTCAAATCACAATATGGTTGCAAATGGAGAGCTTTGCATGAGTAGACTTCAGTGAATTGATTAATAACTAATTGCGAATCACCTCGAACTACAAGGCATAAGATTCCCGAAGTTAACTCTACTTGAAGTCCTCTAAGAAGACCTTTTTATTCTGCTACGTTATTGGTGCAAAGGAAGTTTAAGCGGTAGGTAGAAGGTTAGATTTCTCTAGAGGGGTATGTTAAAATAGCTATAGCACTTCCTCCTCAAGAGGTTGAAGCTCCATCGAAGTAGAGGATTGCCTCATAATCCTCAAGTACGGTGTCTATATTGTTAACATTTTCATTTGGGAATATGGGGTTTATCGTTGCTTGATTGTGCGTCGGTGAGATGGTTAGTTGCATGGCTATTACTTGACCTTTTATGGAACATTGAATGACATAGTGTAAATCAAACTCTGCAATCATCACTTTCCACCTAGCTAACCTACTTGACTCATAGATGTTATTAGTGATGGCATGGAGAACATTATCTTTGAAAATGATGTAAACCTGATTACAGAAGAAATAATGCTGCCATTTCTTCAAAGAGAATACGAGGGTGAGGCATGATTTTTCTACGTCATTGTATCATTGTTCATAGGCTATTAAAGCATGGCTTAGATAATATACAAGGATCTTGACCCCATCTTGACGTTCTTGACAAAGCATGGATGCAATGGAGGAACTGGAATTTGCAAGATAGATGTAGAAAGGTTTGTTACTTTGTGGAGGATAAATAGTTGGTAGCTGGGCCAACTCTTGTTTTATGTTCTCAAATGCTTCTTAGCATTGTTGAGTCCATTGGAAATGTACATTCTTTCATAATAGATGTTGCATGGAACTCAACTTATCCATCAGCCTTTTGATAAAGTGTCTAATGAATTGTAGCCTACCTTGGAGGCCGCATAGTTCGATAAGGTTTCTTAGTGGTTGCATATTGGTTATCGCTTTAACCTTATCGGGGTCTACCTGTATCCCTGTTTTGGAAACTAGGAAACCAAGCATTTTGCTTGTTTTAACATCGAAGACACACTTTTTGGGTTGATCCTAAGGTCATATTTGAGACAATGTTTAAGCACTAAGTCTAGATCTTTTGCATGTTGTTCAGTTTTTTTAGACTTGACCGCTATATCATCAACATAATCATTGAGAAAATTAAGCATGTAGTCACTAAATATGTATGTCATTGCTCGCTGATATGTAGCACCTACATTTCTAAGGAAAAATGGCATCATTGTATAACAAAATGTCTCCCAAGGTGTCATAAAAGTTGTTCTAAGTTGATGCTCTGGATTAATTCTTATTTGATTGTAGCCTGAAAATCTGTCCATAAAGGATAATGGTGCATGTCCAGCTATCGTGTCAATAAGTTGATCAATGTTGGGCAAAGAAAATTCATTTTTATAGTGGCTATGTTGAGGTCACAGAAGTCAATGCATATGCGTATACTACCGTTTTTCTTGGGGACTACAACAACGTTTGATACCCAATCGGAATAGTCAAAGGCTCGGATGAAACTAGCTTGGTAGAGCTTTGTGATCTCAATGCGGACTGCTAATGCCACTTCGGGTATAACCTTTCATACTTTTTTCTTTACTAATTTAATTTTTTCATCAAGAATAATGTTATGTTGGATGATTCGGGGGTCTAGTCCCGGCATGTCTATATATGACCATGCGAACATTTTTATGTTGTCTTTTAAAACCTGAGTGATGTCACCTACGAGTTGTGGATCTAGTAAGGCACTTAATTTCAAGGTTCTGGCTTCGTCATTGACTATGGTAATGGGGATTTCAACAAGAGGATATTCAGTGATATTGTTAGCTTCTAGATCTAGAGTTTTAGCTACGCTTTTAGGCCAGTCTGACATTTCTTGAGTGGAGGCTATCAAATCGGTATAGGTGGATGAATTTAGATCCAAAGATTCTAGGTGGATCACTCTTTCTACATCTTCATATGGTCCATTGAGAGACAATACTGAGAGGATGTTGTTGGTGGCCATGACGCTTGCTCATGCCAATTAAAATAGGAGCGAAATAAGAGACACTCCCTCAGTAGGAGAGTTACAAAGTGTAAACGAACATAGGATAATTAAGCTGGTGGAATGTATAAGGATTGATGTAATGGCATGAATTTAATTGTGGTATAAAATGGTTGCATTCCTTCATTATCTTGATGTTTTATGTAAATATTTTTGTTATTTCTCATGTTTTTTTATTGTTTTTTCTTTGTTTTCTAGAGTATATGTGTGCAACTAAATGTAATTTCTAAAGTGTAAAGCGAGATGTAAGGTAAATACTTGGAAAAAAAAGCAACGACCTTGTAAGAATCTAAATCATAACTTGTAACCTGTAAGCAAAAATTCAATGTAAAATGACAAGAGTTCATAAATCTGTAACTTGTTGGCTCTAGTTTAAAGCCATTTCGGGCTTGGTACATCAGTTTAAAGTCTTGATGGACTATTGCATCTGTTGTTAAATAAAGGATTACTAGTTTTATGCCATGGTGGGCCAAAGGTAGTAACATTTTCAAAGAGTTTTAAATGGAACCAGCCATTTCTGACCATGGCTAGTTTAATGTCATTGCAGACGTTTGTTGGTAGTTTTAACGTCATTTCAGAAATTTCATAGTTTAATGTCATTTCAGACATTTCGTAGTTTAACGTCATTTCAAACATTTTGTAGTTTAACGTCATTTCAGACATTTCGTAGTTTAACATCATTTTGGACATTTCGTAGTTTAATATCATTTCGGACATTTCGCCTCACTTGTTGTAGTCATTGAGTTGCCTCTTGATCTTTTGTAGCTTAACATGTGGGGATGGGCGTATGGGTATGATTTTATATTCACATTCCCCTTCATCGGTGATGTCAAAGGGTAGTTCTAACCAAGAGACATTAGTAGGAATGGATCCTATGTCTGCGTCCTCTTGTGTTTCTTCAGTTCTAGTCGAATTATGAGTCAACGTTGGGTTCACATTTTGATGTATGTTCACGGTTTCTTGTTTAGGCTTAATGAACTCAATTTTTGACCCTTGACCTACCTCAAGGTATGAGAAAGTGATCGATGCTATTGTATCCCCATGTATGATGATCTCGCCACCCTCGTAAGGTAGGTGGATCTCCTGATGGATTCGTGAAGATACAGCTTTAAGTTGAGCTAGCCAAGGAGGTCCTAGGATCAGATTGAACCTTGGCATTTCTTCAACCACTATAAATTCAGCTGATGTAGGGAATTGGTCACCGGCTATGAAATCTAAGATAACCATGCCTTTCACTCCCACACAGGAACCACTGAAGGATCTCAAGAAAGACGTTGTCATGGGCTGTACTTGTTCAGTGTGTCCCAATTTTTCAATGATAGAAAAAGGTATTACATTTGTTGCTGCACCATCATTGACATGCACCCTACGTATTTTGAAATGATCAACCTGTATTGTTATGAACATAGGGGTCGTGGTGATTTCCCCTGTTTTCTCATCTAGCTTAATGTCCTTAATGTGGAACTTTAGGGATGTGGTCTTCGATACCTGAAGTTGTGGGGATAATACTGCATAAATGGATGGTTCATCTGTAGGAAGATCCTCACTAACAGGAATTGAAGCTAGCATCCGTATGAGAGCCTCTTGATGTACTAATGAAGTCATAACTAGGTTATACAAACTTAAAGAAGTATTCTTTTGTTGTAAGGCTTATGTGACCTACGTCAACGCATTTGCTAGGTCTTTACCATTTGGGACATTCTTATCTGTAGAGATTTGGTCCATTTTACCTAGCATTCGTATTTCTCATGGAGGGGATTTTACATTAGTAGCTGAGGATGCTAGGTTTGGGATATGACTCATGACATCATCTTTGTTTTGGTGACTTGTACTAGGCTCATTAATGGACAGACTCATGGGAATGGTGCTTAGTGGTGTAGGCTTTGGCCATCCTAATTTTTGTCCATATTTTAATCTCTCCATGTGCTTTTTTTCTCTTTCCAGGTGCTCTCTTATTAGCCTATCGGTAAGACGTTCTTACAAAGGTCATCGAGAAGTTGAGGCGGGTTGTGTGCCAAGGTGTTTTCGAACCTAGATCACAAAGGGAATGGGTCGATTTTTAGATGGTATGTTTGTTGTGGGAACTAAAGGAGGTATGCAGATGAGGAATGGTCTTTGTGGCACGGGAGATGTGCAGACGATGAAAGTGGCTTGAGGAGATGTTGGGGTAGGTCTGTTTTCTGAAGGCCTCTGAATCACAAAAAGTCTTCATGAAACGTCTTGTCTATTTTCCACATGGATAGTATTAATCACATATGGTGCATCATTGGTGTTGAGAGGATCCTTGTAGACCCCCATGGATTGGTTTTGAGGTCTTACTGGGTTCGCCTCATCGAATACTACTTCACCCCTATCAATTATACGTTGTATGTCTTGTTTCAATGTAAAGCAGTAATCAGTTCCATGGCTGGGTCGTTGGTGATACTTGCAAAACCTATCCAACCTAAAGCCTTTTGGAATGGGAGGTTCGTTGGCTGTTGCTAAGGCTAGATTTTTGGCCAATTTGCAAAAGTGATCATGTCTTTGCGAGACCGTAGGAGAGATTTGTTTGTGTTGAATTAGCCCAGCCTTTAGAAGTTGATCAAGTAGTTGTGAAGGCTTTATGGGCAATGGTGTGTATTGATCAAGGTCTTTCCTTTTGAAGGTATGGGCATGACCTGTGTTGTTGTTTCTATTTGGAGAATTTTCAGGTGTAGGAGTGGGTGTGGTTCTTTCATAGTTGTTTGGGACAGTGGGTTGTTTTTCCTTTTGTCCTAGGTGACTAGGTTAGGCTGTTTCAACTGCTACTACTACCGTTGTTTTGGATTTATCTTTCCTCATGTGTTAGCTCCTAAAGGTTGAGTAGGCTGGGTCATTACTTGTTTGTGCAGCCTCTTCTATGTCTTTAATTTATACAAATGTCTGGCTCAAAGTACAGGGTTTTAGATAATAAATCTTTGATTTAATGAAGTCATTTGTGGCTGCCTTAAGGATGGTAAGTAGATATGTTTTAGGAATATGTTCATGAAGTTCATTTAAGGTGTCGCTCCATCTTTGGATAAACTTCTGTGCTAGCTCTAAAGGCACTTGTTTAATTTGGATCAAGCTATCTAACGTGGCTTCAAGTTTTAGATTGTATTTGAAATGGGTGAAAAATTGGTGCAAAAAATCCTCCAGAGAGGATATAGACCTACGGGGTAAGGCTTGGTACCAGTCTAAGGCTCTTCCTACTAAGGACATAGCAAATACATGTAGAATTACATGGGGCCATGCTTGAAGCAAAAGACTTTTAGTTCAAAATATCACTAGGTGGGCATTTGGGTCTCCCTCTCCATTATACTTGGTCAACTAAGTAACGAGACTCCTTTTGGCAAGGTTAAGGGTGGAACTAAGGGGTCAATCGGGTCATCTTAATAGAAATCTAGTACTTTGACTTCCTCATTATTCAAAATTTTAAGGTGTTTTAATTCCTCTGCCAAGGAGTGCACCATTTTTTGTGTGTCTGCCCATTCTTGAGTGGTAGGAAGACTAGCGGGTTGGGTTGATGGTAATTGATAATGACTCGATTGTGGCATCATTTGTGGAAAAAGAGGTTGTTGGACTATTGTTTTTTGTGACAGGACAACATTTAGGGCTGAGATTTATGGGATGTGGTACAATATAATAAGTAGAAGGATTTTGCTGAATAGCTGGTGGGATCCACTGCCCAGTCACAGGCTATGAAGTGATTGTTGGTGTTTGTTGGATTTGCACTTGAGGTACATAATGGATGGACATGGAAGCAGGTATGATCGATGACATTCCAATCACTTGAGGTTGAGAAGTCATTCCTACATTACTCTGTTGGGATTGTGTTTGCAATGGTATGACAGAAGTAGATGCATTAGTTTGAATGTTGGACTTGGGAAATATGGGAATGGCTACTTCCCATACGAAAGCTAGTGATGGAAATATTGTTTCTTCCAGGAACGGTTGAAACAATGGGTTTGTATGGGCATGGGGGCTAACAATATGGTATGATTCTCCATGTTCAGATTGGGCTGCAAAGTCATCTTCTTCATCTTGGGGCTCTATGGGAGCTAGTTGTAAGGTTTAACTTCTAGACATGAGAAGTTGGGATATGAGTTTATGATGGTGTTCAGAGAGTGGGATTATGTCAAATGTTGAAGGGATGAACTCAAAACCACCCTTGTGGATAAGTTCATAGTCTCGTTTTGCTTCCCTTTTCGTACAGTCAATAGGTAGGTTGGCTTGGATTTTGACACATATGAAGTTGTACTATTTGGGTGTAAGAGTGGCATAGGTAGGGTCTTTGCCCTGTATCCTAAGCGACTGGCGTGTAGGGCCTTGAGGGTTTATTTGTTCAATGATAGTCAACGGTTCTGTAGTAGTCATACAGTTTGAAGTTTCAATGATTAGTAGTGTTACTAGGTTGATTTAGAAGGATTCCATGATGGACATGAGTAGACTGGGCTGGATGAATGGGGTTGGATTATAAGTAGTTACACTGTGACCGGAATGACACAAACACAGTGTGACCAAACCAATCAAACCACAGTGTGACCAACAGGCAGCGTATGAATACTGAAAATTTGTCTAAGTGTCCAATGTGTGAACACTGAAAATTTATCTAGGTGCGAATTACAGTGAATTTGGCTTTGAAACAGATGCATTTTGTGTGTTTTTGTTGAAAAAAATAGTAGCTGTATTGTAGCAATGTAAGCACTGTAGTAGTGTGAACACTGTAGTAGCGTAAGCACTGTAGCAGCGTGGTTTCAACACTTGGTTTGGGAAGCATTTCAATAGATAACGTGATCAGCGTTTTGATTAAATAGAAAACAAGTTCACCCTCCTTCTAGCGCCAAATACTGTACTGACCTAAATCGTCAGTGTAAGGCTGGAAAGGAAAACAGATACTGAGAGATCGTTGGGAAGACACAGCTAACCCTACCTTCGCCCGAGGGTAAGCTGGAAAAGTAAACAAAGGCAGAGTACCTTGGATGGTCTGCACACAAATCAACTAAGGACTTCCCCGAGCGTAAGCTAGGGCTAGCGCTAGGGTTATTGTAAACGATGTAAACGAGATGTAAACAGAATGCAAACAACGACACAAAATGTAAACAGAGCATACTAAATTATAAATAAAGCGTAAATAGGGCTATATTGTAAACAAAGCATAAATAGAACTAAACAATGTAAACAGAAGGCAATGAAATGTATTGTATTGTTTAATTAAAAAAGTATGCACCGGCCAAAGTGTAGCTACACGTGTGGATGGTAGGTCGGGCACTAAGCCCTGGGATGATGTCTGAAGTGATGATGCGATGATGTGATGTGATGAACATGAGAAATTCTTGGATGCCAATAATTAGATGTGTTGAGCGCCCAAGGATTGCAGGTTCTACACTTTCTCAGAATTACCAATGTTTTCAATTGTCCCCTTTGATTTATGTGAATTGACAGGGTATTTATAGGGTTGTGTCAAGCTTCAGCACAAAATTCCAGAATGGAATCAACGGTTGGGATATGAAAGAAAAGTGGATCTAGTGACATGTATCCAATGGATAGTTGTGTTGGATGTGTGTCGGCAAGCTACATTCTTGACCAGGTACATCGCTTTTTACAATTTATGGGTTATTCAAGCCCATGAAAGTACATTTAATTTAGACCATGAGGGCTTGACTATCCTACAAATAAATATTTACAATGAAATGTACAAGGGAAATTCGACCTATTTTGCTTGAAACTTCTTTGTCCCTAAATTTTTCTGAATTTTTTTGGAAGTTGCTAATGTTGAGAATTTTCTGCCATTTTTTGAAATTTTTCTAGAATTTTCTAGAAGTTGGTTATGCTGGTGAATAGTGTTCACGTTGATGAATAGTGTTCATGCGATGAATAGTGTTTACGCTGATGAATAGTGTTTACACGATGAATAGTGTTCACGTGATGAATAGTGTTTACATGATGAATAGTATTTATGCTGATGAATAGTGTTTACACAATGAATAGTGTTCTAGCAAATCCTTATGCTGTGCAGCATAAGAAAATGTAGCCCTAGCATAATCAACTGAAAATACCTCATTTAAGGCCCAAATTTTGATTTTCTAGAGGTTGGGAGCTACTGGGGACCTTGGTGAAGGTCATGAAGGGTCTTTGTGCTTGATTTCAGCCTATTTTGACTTAGTTTCAAAGTCCCAAAAATTGGTCACGCTGATCCTTATGCTGTGCAACATAAGCATAGTGCAAGCACAGTGTACTTAGCCAAAATTGTACTTTTTGACCTTGAAACTGATGATTCTTGACACCGAGACTTGCCATTGTGATCTATGGGCCCCAAGGGAACCTTGCTTGCTCCATGCTGGGCTGCTTGAAGTCGTTTCAGAGGCTTTGAAGTTGTCTGGAGGTGTTGCTTAAATTTTTGTGGTGTTTCAGCCATAAAGACGAGCTTTTTTATAAACCTTATAACACTTGGAAATAGATTAATTATTTATTTTTGCATTTAATATTTTATGTAATTTCCTTTAATGCTTTAAGTAATTAAGCTAAATTAAGCTAAACTAAGGTAGATTAAGTAGTGATTAATTAAGCACATAAGTACGACTGCTTCAAGCATACACTTGGCGCTCGATAATGCTAGTAATACTTAACATTTGGTAACCTAGTAGTGCTAAACATATTTAGGATGTGTACAGAAAGTGGGAATGGATGCTTATGTTAGGATTAGCTAGGTTAATTAGCTAAGTTAAATTAGTAATTAAATTACTTCATTTCTTTCATCCTTTATTTTAAGCACCCAAAACATAAAACATAAAAATGATAAAAATAATATGCCTTAATTACACTTAACCATACCCTTGCATATCACAAGTGTAATTGGAAAGACAATGAATGATTGTTAGGGCAAGTTCACTTCCTAGATGCTAGTGTACTAGAAGACATAGAGTCCACAGAATTCAACTGGATCACACATGGACGCTTAGTGATTCATATGGTTGAGCATAGGGGTACTTTTCACTCATAATTGACACTATTTCCATAGATTCTTTTTGTTTGAAATGTGTGCTATCTAGGCATAGTGAAAATCATTAACATCATTGGATGAACCCTAGGGTCAAAATCATTCTCAAAATAAATATAATAATTTAAACCATTGATATTTTATTTTAATTGCAAAATGTCTTCTTCTCATAAGCATGATGATATTAAATTGGCAGTGCCTCAAGAATGCAAGGTGGTATATACTTATTTAGATGAGTATGTGCCTAATTTCATCTTCATCCTACATCAGGATGAATGACTGAAGTGACAAGATATGAAGTAAAACATTGTAATGCCTCCTAATCAATTTGTGCCAGGGATGCTACTCTAAACTCTTAGGAGGTTGGGCATCTAGGATCTTTAAGAAGAGTATGTTATGCATGATAATGACTACTAGGACTACCATCCTACTAAAACACAATGCAGGAGAGATCAACACCAAGAGAAGCACCATGAGGCTTTGATGGGGAAATGGTTTACCAATCCCTTATTCCTGCTTAACTAAAATGACAATGAGGATGCTTCCTATGGGGGTTCTCAACGTGAATATTCTCCATCCCTTGATATTGGTGATGGAAGCTTCAACTTGAATCTCTAGTCCATTATCAACAATTCATCTTTAGGCAAAAGTGGGAGTCAAAGTAGGGACTTGGAAAACCATCAAGATGACAAGAAAGCTGATGAACGTGGTCATGACAAGCATAGAGGAGGTGGTAGATAACATGGTGATGGTATTCCTCCTTGCTATTCATCCTTTTCATCTACATATTCTTCTTCCTCTTTTGGTTTTGGCAGACACCACTTAAAGAACAACCATGATAAAAGTGAATAGTAGGATAATAATGATGTCCAAGCTTGCCATGAACAAAGTGGTAGCAGAGGACATCATAGTCATCATCAAAATAATGATGATGATGAGCCTTTGCTCGTAACTTCGAGCATGCTAAATATCACATAGGCAATGAAAATTTCAACCAGGCATGTGAAAGATAGTTAGATCAAGTGAGTTGACATCAACAATATTCGTAGATTTAAGGGAGGATATAACTCTAATCCACAAACACATCTTTAAGCCTTTCACGATGTCTATGCCTTACAAGATATCAAGAATTATTGGCAAAACTTAAAATTATTTCCCAAGACACTTATCAAGAAATCCAAAAGCTAGTATTGGTCCTTGGAACTGGAATCCATCCACAAGTGGAGTACAATGCTAAAGCTATTCAATGATAAATACTAGACATACTCTTGAGTGTCTAACTTGAGAAGGAAGATTCAAGGATGGAAGTAAGAAACACATGAATCCTTGGATGCCATCATGGGTAGATACTATTCTCTCATACACTAATGCCTTGGCCATGGTTATTATCAGTGGGAACAACTTTGCTGCATCATACATGGACTCAAATCAGAAATGAGAAGAACTCTTGGGGTTTATGCCCAAATAAGACTATTAGAACTTAGAGCCCATCGATCAAAAGGCTAATAGATTAGGTCACAAAAGAATAAGGAGAGTTGAGGAAATGGGAAAGTGCTAAGGAATATAATAGAGATCCTTCCATTAGAAAAAGGGAGGTCTAATTTTATGACAATGAGAAGGAGTTAGCACTTGGTGAGGTGGTGCAGTGAAAAACCTTGCCAATCCAAAAATCTGTTTTCGATATATCAACCAAGGTTGATAAATTATGAGACTAGTTGGATGAAAAATTTTAAATTGCTCTAAAAATCACAAAAGAATCAATAGAGCAAAGTAGTGACTATAACTACAAGAGGCATAAAGTAGTTGAATGTGCCTACCAAAGGGGTAAGGGCAAGGTTGCTACAATTGAAGAAGTTGTAGAGACAGAATTAGATAACGATGGTGAATGTAGCATCTACCAATATGAACATCCTAAGGGATGTTACCTTGTCATGTCACACTTACAGGAGTTTGGGGTATATGCACTGAATCCTAGACTAGTAAGAAGGTAAGCACCCAGAAGATTACCTTATCCTTAAGGCAATCCAAGGTAATTCCACCACCAACAACAAGCTTATTATCCAAGTGGAGCACCACCACAACCATATGAGTAGTACCAATAGTGGCAACAAAAATATTCATGGGGGATGTCACTACCAAGGCAGCAATACCCTTACAAGTAGCTAGATCCATATGGGAACTATGTTAAGAAATTGATGTCTCTACATGACTCTTCTAGTCATGCTTCTTTTCAGCATCACTACTACCCTAAAGAGTATCATAGAACTCATTCTCCATCTACTAGAGGGAAAACCCCATATCCCTATCATCCTTCTCATCCTTTTGCACATGCTCCTTCCCCATCAACCCAATTGCCTCCTACTCCATCTATGCAAGGAGAAATTCCATCATAGCTACAATAATGTAATGCTACTAAGGTTGTAAACTTGTAGCCAACTTTCTAGTTGAATGGTTTGAAACCCAGATCCTAAAAATGGCCATTCTTTTGATCCAATAGCCCTCTAAATTTCTCATAGAGTAATGTGGTTGGCTTCCCTATCTCTCCATCATCCTCTACTTCAAATCCTTTTAAGAACCTTTTGAATCAAATGCCTCCTAAGATCCACACTATCATGTTAACCCATGCTATATCTAATTGGATAAAGGTTGGCAACCTTCTTAGGAAAAAATCTGACCCTGTAAGTCCTCCCATCTACTTGTAGATTGCTAGACATAAGTCATGCAAGACTCTTCTTGATTCAGATTTTGGTGTTACTCTAATTTCCCATGACATGTATAAAGCATGGAACCAACCACCTCTCAAGAAGAGTAATATCCATCTAGAATTGGTAGGCTATTTAATCACTATTCCTTTGGGACTTGTGAAGGACATTGTAACTAATGTTTGTGGGTGGTCCTATCCTATCAATTTTCTAGTGATCAAGATTGACAACTACAAGGATGACTTTCTAATTATTATGGGAAGGGCATGGTTGAGCATTGTTGATGCACAAATGGACATAAGAGATCTCTCCTTGAAAATTTCCAAGGAGAATGAATTTGTAAAGATTGAGAAAAGAGAGTTTCATGCATCATGTACAATGATACTAGGTGCAACTATGTGGAGAAACTCAGATCTATTAAAAGCACATCCATCAAAGCATGTAGATAGTGTGTAGAGAAATCTGAAGTTCAAAGGTGTCTATATGCAATAGCCACAAAACAAGAAGGGCATAGTAATTGATAGCTAATCTTAGAAGCAACACACTTTACATGGAACCTATTGAGAGTTTGATATGTGCCTATATTGAAAGCATGAATAAACTAGAGCAAGTTCATCATCAACTCTTTGATAATGCAAATGATGATACCTATTGGAGAGAGTTGGAAATCCCTAAAAACTTTAAACAAGATATCTTAGAGTTGAAAATTCTATCTACTGATATGGAGTATGTGTTTTTGAAAAATGGAAAATTGGTAATCATTAATGTTAATCTTGCTTTGAATAGAAAAAAATGCTATTAAAGGTTGTCAAAAAATGGCCAACAACCTTTGCTTGGTCATATTCTGAACTCATAGGGATTGATCCTAGGATATGCCAGCATCATATCTACAATAATCCAGCCATGAAGCCAAAGACGTAACCACAATGGTGATTGAACCCCAAATTGAAGTAGATCATTAAAGAGAAAACTGAACAACTCCTCAAGTCAAGATTTATCTATCCCATTACAGATAGTCAGTGGGTTAGTCCACTTGTGATTGTGCCAAAGAAAGGTGGCATGTGGTAGGTCTACATCGACTTTTAGCTGTTGAATATGGCAACATTCAAAGATCACTTTCCATTGCCATTTGTGGATCAATTATTAGACACTATATCTAGGTATTGTTATTATAGTTTTCTAGATGGTTATAGTGCCTATAACCAAATCTAGATTGCGCTAGAAGATTAGGCTAAAACAACATTCATAAGTCCTTGCAGGATTTCTACATATTGAAAGATGTCTTTTGGTTTGTGCAATGCTCCTATAACATTGAAATTCTTGTTCTTGATAATTTTTAGCAACAAATTGGTTGTAGGATGGAAGTCTTCATGGATGACTTCTCCACCTATCATGCTACTTTTTAGCAAGGTTTGGACTACCTTGAGTAACTGGCTAAAAGATGTGTAGACATGGATCTTCAACTCAATTGGCAGAAAAGCCATTTCATGGTCCACAAAGGCATTGTACTGGGGCATATAATTTCTTAGGCAGGGATTGAGGTGGACCCTAAAAAGATAAGGATCATCCAAGGAATAACTTGCCAAGTAGAAATTATTAAAGATGTTTGGTCATTCCTTAGATACACTAGCTACCACTAGCAATTCATAGAGAATTTCTCTAAGATCACAAAACCATTGGTTGAGCTAACAAAGAAAGATGTTCCATTCATATAGACCAAGGAATGTAAAAATGCATTCCAAAGCCTCAAGAAAAAGCTCATAGAGACTCCAATTCTACGAGCACCAAACTAGTCCAAACTGTTTCATATAATGACAAATGTATTAAATTATAACTTGGGAACCATGATTACATAGATGGATCATAAGAAATGTGAATATTATATCCGTTACACAAGACAAAGCATTGTGGGTGCATATCTGAATTACACCACAATGGAGAAAGAACAAATGGCAGTGGTGTACGCTCTAAAGAAATTCAGGCACTATGTGCTTGGATATAAAGTTTTTGTGCACACTAAACACAATGCAACTTGATTCTTCATGAACAAACCAATAGTGAGTGCTTGTATTATACAGTGGTTGGTGATCTTGTAGGAGTTCAATCTTACAATGGTAGATCAAAAGGAAACTAAAAATGTGATCGCTAATCACTTGTCTTGGTTATGATGGGATAACAAAGAGGAGGCGAGCCCATTCTCTAACCAATTTCCTAATGAATTTCTCTTTATAGGAGCAATAAATGAAAAAGTGCTCAATGAGCCAAAATGGTATGATGGCATCCTCACTTATCTTCTTACTTAATAGATGTCATAAGATCTATATTATAAAAAGAAACAATAGTTTCTTCATTAGGCCAAATGCTTCATGCAAATTAATGGATAACTTTACAAGGTTTGTGTCAATGACCTAGTTCATTAGTGTGTACCTAATGCTAATTAATTGCATGCTTTCTAGGATGCCCATAAGGGTCCTTGTAGGGCCACTATGTTGGCAGACACATAGTCATTAAGATCTTGATAGTAGGGTATTATTGGCCAATTATCTTTAGGGACATCCACCAATTTATCTACACTTGTAAATACTATCAATGAGATGGTGGGATGACTGCTTGAATGGAGGGACCTCAACAATAGATTCAATCACTAGAATTCTTCGACATATGGGGCATTGACTTCATGTGTCCCATCACATCCATGTCAAATGAAAAGACATACATAATCATTGTCATTGATTATTGCATAAAATGGGTAAAAGTAGTAGCCGTCATCAACTATACATCATCCACTGCTATGTGATTTGTACATCAAAATGTTGTGAATAGGTTTGGGGTGCCATGTGCACTAATTTGTGATAACAAAACCCATTTTTAGGTACTACATTTTGTAAGCTTATGCAACACTTGGGGGTTGAACATAAACTAAAAGCTTCCTACCACCCCCAAGCTAATGGTCAAGTAGAAGTTACCAATAGGGAGATCATAAAGATCATCATAAGAACTATTAGCAAACATAGGAGAGACTAGAGCAAAAAACTCAATGATGCCCTCTAGGCCTATCACTCAACATGGAAACTCCCTATAGACTATTCTCCCTATGAGCTAGTGTACAGAAAATTACCAACTCTACCTATCTAGTTTGATCTCCATATACTTTCAACAACGTATGACTTGAATCTTAACTTGAGCTTAGCACAAAAAGAAAGATTAATCAACTTGAATGTGTTAGATGAAAATTGATTGATAGCTCTATCCTTGAATGAAGTGCAAAAGGCATTCAACAAAAAGCACCATGACCTTAGAATTAGAAAAGTCAAATTTCAACGAGGAGATAAGGTCTTCTACTAGAGCCCCATACACATACCTCAATGAGCCAAGTTCTAGATGTTGTGGGAATGACCTTACATCATTTATGAAGCCTTTCCTTCTAGGGCCATGTTAATTTACAAACCTAAGAGCCTAAACAAAATGTAGTTGGTCAACACATAGCAAGTCAAACCTTTCCATGAACCCATGCAAGCTAGTGGAAGTAACACCTCATTAGATAAACAACCATGCTCAATTTTTCAGATCTCTTCCTTTTAGTTTAGTCATGGGGGAGATGGCCATCATGCTAGTCTATTGACTGGCTCATTATTTTTTCGTCGTTTTATTTTTCACATTTTTGTTTTACACTTTGTTATTTTTACAACTTTTTATTACACCTTCTTTATCTGACATCTTTTTGTTTTTACTCTATTAATTTTTCCAATGTTTGTTTTACAAAATCATTAGTATGTTTTATCTTTCTTGAATATTTTACAATTTATTGTATATTTTATTCTATTTTGGTGTGATTTTCTCATTCTTTTTGCTAATAAAGTGCTTTATTGCCAACAGGACACAGTAATGCTATTGCTGGAACTGATGGTGGTTTGTACTTAATATTTTTGTTTGTTAATATTTGGTTTCTATTTTTCAATTTTGATGATTGATAACTAAGACAAAGTATCTTTTTCATGGAATAGGTAGTGAGTCCACATCATTCACCCATTCACAAACTCTATGGTTTTCCTAGTTTTGGGAACATGATGTCCCTTTTCAATAATAAAAATTTAACAAACTTGTAACCTTGGTAGTTTCCAAGCTTGGGAAAGATTCAAAAGTTTTAAAAAGGTGTAACTTCAAGGGGATTCAATAATCTTTATACCTCTCTACTTGCTTGGGTGCATGTGTGTTTTCATGGATTCCTTCTCATTCTATGTTGACTAATAATAGGAAGTTAAATAAGTCTTTGCATGGTGTAGTTTCCATCCAAGAGAAAAAACAAAAAAAAAATAAAAATAAAAATAATATATAAATATATATATATAAGAAAACATGATGAAAATTTAAAGCACACCCCTTAGACAAAATAAACAAGCTACAAGCACTAGTTATGGAAATAGAAAGACATGTTACCCATGCCTAAAGGTCCCATTTAACTAAAGTCCTTTCTCACTTCCTACTTCTCTTTTCTTCTCAAATAAGAAATGGTGGTTGTTCATGGAAGCATTCTTGTGTTTGAAGGAGGTGGGCCAAGCTTAGAGTGATGATGCAAAATCATTGAAAATGGTTGGTTTTGGTCTAGACTATGGTTGAACTTTATCAAGTCATTTAACCATGATGCTCACAAGGGACTTCATGTTACCATGATTGGGACATCTATTCTATTCTATCTCTCATTCATCAATACTCTCCATGACTCACCTCATTGCCAATTTTCATGTTTTTGTTTCATGTCTTAGTTTGATGTGTTGAAATTCCTAAATGGGTTCTCTGGGTTTGGTCCTTAACTTTTTATAGCCATTAATCAACTATGGGGCCCACAGACTCCTTAATTGAGGATATGCAAGGGAAAAAAGTGCATGTGCTTCTATGGGGAGGACCCGCTTGCATCTCTCATGGTTTAGTCAGTTAAGTTTCTTACCCTTAGACATTGTTGCATTCAAAATCTCTTGTGCATCCCATTGTGCATCAAACTATGTGCTCCTTAAGGCATTCTTGTTCTCAAATAATTTCTCAATTTTCTCAATATCAAAACCCTCTTCTACTAATTTCATCATGTTCCTAGCTTTTTAGGCTTCCATTTGATCCCAATTTCGTTCAAAAACATCTTATAGTTCTCAAATTTTGACAAGTCAATGGTTGTCAACAATTAGGTTGACTTGACCTTGTTGACTAGGCCCCCTCAACATAGCCTAAAAATTCTATAAATACCATCCAATACTTCAAATTTTTTTGTCATTTGCTTTAAAACATGAGGGGAGCTTTTGCAATTTTTTTAGAGCCAAAAATCTTGTAGAGCCCATTAACTTTATACTGTTTGTCTAAATCACTCTGTTATTCAATCCTGTAGCTACCAAGGGTCAGCTTCTTAGTCATGGAGGTCACATACCTTAAAATTTTTGATGAAATTTCTTCAAAATTTTTCTAACTTTCATAGAGTATTAATGAATAAAATAATATTAAACCATCAAAGTTTTAGAGTTTAACCCTTCCAAAAAACTCTGGTAAACCTAAAATTAATTATTAATATTAAAATTATAATAAATTAATATTAAAATAATCAACCAAGTCATAATCACAACTTAGCCAAGTGTAAATACCCCAAGAGATAAGGTATTCCCAATGTTTTAAAGTTACACAATAAGTGCTAATCCTTGGTCATGTTATGATTACAGATGGCACTGAGACCAAAACACCTACAGGAAGGAGGACCATCACAACCAAAGAACAAAAAATCCAAAACTGGAAGGGGCTAGGAAGAACAAGCTTAGGAGTAAGCAGTAAAAACTCACATAATGGGACCTCTTTGGAAGAAGCCCAAAGTGGAATCTATTCAATATATTTCCAAAGAAGAGGTTGCAACTAAACAATCCTAAAGAGAAGAGGCACTAGATCGAATACCAAGACTTGAGGTTACATTGACACAAGCCTACCTAGACACAATCAAGTCTCATGATGTCCAATGCTTAGTTCTCCAAGAACTAAACTTTGGACCACTCTTAGAACATGCTCTACTAGAAGTTAAACCATAATTGCAAAGCTCTCCCATGTGGTTGATCATCACTACCAGTGGAGAGTGGGACATGGGAGAGATATATCTCTTTTGAAATAGTAGAAAAGTAGGAGTCACTATGAGAATCAAGGACATCTAGGTGTCTTACTCAGTAGAAGCGATTACATAGGCTCTTGGTTTTCTTGATTCTGGCACTCATTTGGCAAAAATCTCAACACAAGAAAACCTTGAGGAAAAAAGGGAGTGGATCCAACATTGTTATGGGTTTGTTTGTAAGGAGTTTGACATGCTCACACTAATGGAGCATACATACTTCAAGATTGTGGCCTACCACCTCAATTCGATAGTAAGGCCTAACAAGGTGACAACTTTCTCTATCCAAGAGTGTGTTTCTTTAAGTAGGAAATTCCCTATTAATCTTCCATAGTTGATCTATCTGGAGATAGAGAAGCATTTTAAGGAGAATGAACGTGAAAGAAAAATTCTATCATTTCCATGCCTTATCAGAAAACTCTACAAAAGGGCAGGGATAGTCCACTATGCTAATGACACAATTAGGCATACTTCCATCACCTCCTAGTTTGAGATGATGAAAGATAAGATCCTTGTCATGTTAAAGGAAGAGAACTAGTAGATACCACCTCCACCACCTACTCAAGAAACAACATCAGAGGCCCACGTAGCCATTGAACACTTGCACAAAATTCAAGAGCAATTCTTTCATGAGCAAGAGCAACAAGTAGGAACTAGTGGTAGTGATCCATTTGTATACCATCTAATGGCTCAAATGATTAGCTAGATGGAGAAAAGTGGGCCAATATTCTTAGCCCAAAGAACACAGCTACCGACAAGGTCGAATCTTAGTATCTGAGAGGTGATTGTGTCTCTCTTACAATAACAAAAATTCCTAGAAATATCTAGGAATGCCACTACCTTTTTGGTGTGCTTGGAGGAGGGTGAGGGAGAAACTATATTGGTGATGTAGCATCAAGGATAGGAGACTACAATAGAAGTGGTTTCTAATAGAATCACTAAAGCATTGAATGCACCTATAGCACCTATACCAAATGTTTCTACACTCAAAGATGTGTAGACATCCACAAGAACTGTTAGCAAAAGACTAAGTGCAGCCTAAGATGAAGGGTTGCTGGACTAACTAGTGGAAACTAGCCAACTGATTCTAAGTATCTTTGATTTTATGGATAATATCACCACAACCTAGTTAGAGCTACTTGAAATAAAGGGAAAGCACATCATTTTAGAAGGAAAACTAAAAATGGGTCAAGCATAAGACAAATGCTTGGTTGTAGAGGTTGTCAAATTAAGAGCCCATCTTGCTGATCCTACACTTCTCAATCCTACATTGACAAGAGATAAAGCTTTTCAATAGGTGTAAGATAGAATCAAACAAGTTGAGATGATGATGGTGATGGACATCATTGACTAGTCCATGGTCGAGGCCAAAAAATATTTAATTTAAAAGAACTTGGTCTAGATGCATCAGGAGAATGAGATGTTGACCGCAAAAAAGCATCGCTTGCATAATGTTGATGTATAGAAACAAAAAATGCAAGAATTCATCCATGAACAACATGAGTAGCTAGCTAGGATGAACATTAAGCTTAGGAGATTGGCAGAAGAGAATAGAAATCTCTCCATGAAGGAAGTTCATTTTTTGCATAAAAAAATATGCAATCGAGATTATTGCTTGGAAGAATGAGGCTCTCAAATTTGAGAGAGTCAACAACCACTATAGAGATCAGGTTGACATACAAAAAGAAGTTAATTAAAGACTCATTCATATGGCTAAGGAAAAAGTTAATGAGATCCTTCAAAAACTCTAGCAAGAAAAAGAAGTATGGAAACCTATCATTGATGGGATGGATGCCTACAACAAAGTGAAGATCCTCATGAGGGAGTTACAAATAGAAGAGATGATTGAATATATGAAGCTTGTCAATCTTAGATATGCAAACCTAGCAATGCTGACTACTAGATGACCATAGTTAGAGTTAGAAAAGTAGGTGGCTAGCTTGTACTTATTGTACGAGAAAGAGTTCAAGCACCACAAGGACACCAAGCAAAAGATTAAGATTTCAAATGCTGAACTCAAAGTTCTCAGGGCAAGATTTACTAATTAGAGATCAACTGCTAAGAACCTAGCCAAAAGAATGAATGACTACTAGGAACTAAAAAGTGCAATTAGGGAATTCAATATTGAACATAAACAATTTGCTACTTTGTTTGTCAATGTCAAGGAGTTGTTTCCAACAATCCCCTATCCTTGGGATGTGCCCATTCCAAGCCACATTGGTGAAGCTACATGGACTATGCATAATCCCAAGAGTAAGAAGGAGAAAATAAAAGCATTATTAGATGCATTTCATCTTCCACTGAAAGTTTTAGTAGCAGTTGGACAATCACAATAGCCTCAACTACCATGTGTGCCTAAAGTAGAAGAAGGTTCCTTAGAACCTCAAGAACCTCCACTACCTAGGATCATCTAATCTTCTTTCATTGTCTTCACACCATCAAAGGAGAATGTGTTTGTCAAATTTTATTCTAGTATTCAATTTTGTAGTCTTGAATACTAAAAAAATTTGTAATGGTTGTATATCCATAAACTTGGGCACTTAGTGTTTATATTTTTAGTATGTTTGTCATTAGTAAATAATCCCATATGATGGGACGCAATATTACATGGGCCACGATATCACGTCCTTATTGCGATATCGTGTATACGATGTATCATACGCAATATCACAGTCTATTGCCATTTCTATAAATAAGAAGTGGCTCTCCCTTTTTTCTCGATCTAGATCTAGACCCTTAGTGAAAATATGGTAGTTTTACCTCTCCAGAAATAGAATAATTTCCATGTGCCCATAGTAGGAGCTCCAGAGTAAATGGATCTTTATTCGAGCAAATATTGTACATGAACACAAGTTTTTGTATGGAAATAAAGATGAACTATTGGATAAACCTTGTAGTGCATGGACTAGGCAAAATAGAACTTTAATTATTATTATTTATTGTTCATCATTTAAATGCTTTATTAGTTAATTAAATCTCTCTCAACCCTTCTCCCATAGTTAAGTGCATTCAGTACGACTGTTTCGAGCACATGCGTTACGCTTGGTAATCCCAACAATGAATAGCATTTGGTAATCCCAGAAGGTTGCATTGGTTTAGGGTGTGAACGGTAAGTGGGAATGGATGCTGATGCTAGGTTAATTAAGACTTAGTTAATTAAAGTTAGTTAATTAGTCTCTTCATCTTTTCCCTCATTAGCATAGATGTTAAAACATAAAAGACATAAAAATCACATACCTCATGCTTACTTAACCATACAACCATGAAAAATACAAGTAAGTTTGGGAAGACAACAAATGATTAACCTTAAGTGTTCCATAAGGTGTGTAGGCACTTAGTCTACAAAGTTCGACCAAATCATGCGTGTAACGCTTGTATTTGTATGGTTGAGTGTAGGGGTACCTCACCACTCATCATTAGCACCATTGCCAAGGACTCAGTTGTTTGTGTGCTAAGTAGAACACAGGAAACCATCCACATCATTGGGAAGCTTAAATGAACCCTTAGGGTTAATTAGAAGAAAATTTAAACAATGGTCAATAGCACACCGACAAGATAAACGATGTCTTCTTCTTTGAACAAAAGCACTTCACCACCTAGGGATCACACAAGAGACCATCAGCAGTCTAACACAAGTAACCCAGATCCACCAGTTCCTCAAGAGTATCGGGTAGTTTATACTCATCATGATGAGTATATACCCAATTTTACCTTTATCCTCCATCAAGATGAACAACTGCGTTGGCGAGACTTGCAAGGTAACATAGTGTTACCCCCAGATTGGGGAGTTCTTAACATGCTCCTTTGTGCTCTTGCATAGATAGACATGATGCAGCTATACGTTGAATATGTTGCAGAAGATTATGACACAAGGAACTACCATCCCATAGAAGCACAATGCCAATAGGACTTGAGGCAGGAGAGTCATCACACATCGTTGAAGGGAAAAGGACCCCACAACGCTTAGCCTGTCATAAGAGAAATTAGGAGTCGTGAACCTATCTCAATAGGTTCTCCACAAAATGATGTTCCCCCTCCTAATGATAGTGAGGAGGTGATGTATTAGAACCTTTTCTCTATGATAAAAAACCCTGGTTCTAATGCCCACAAACACCAAGTGTTAAATGAGGGGACACAAACGCAAGATAAGGACAAGCATTCTAATCGTCATCACGATCGGGGTCGGGATCACCGAAGAGAAGGTAGGAGACATCGCCATGGTGATGGCTCTCCTTCTTCTTCCCCTTCGTCACATCATTCACCCTCTCCTTCCACATTAGGACGCAGTCACAAAGAGCACAACGATGAGGGTAAGGGTATGAAAAATGAGAGACCTCGATGAGAGAGTCGTGAGCAAGGATGAGGGCACTCTAGGGAGTCAAGGCATGAAAAAAGGGAACGTAGGAAACCACGTAGGCATCATAGACGTCATGAGAGAGATGATTATGATGAACCCCTACTAGCAACCTGGAGTATGTTAGATATTACAGAGGTAGTTAGAATACCTACAAGGAACCAGAAAGATAGCTGGATAAAGAGACTAGACATGAACAATATCTCATAGTTTGAGGGGGGATACAATGCTAATATGCAAAATCACTTACAGGAATTCCACAATTCCTACACCTTGCAAAATATTGAAAACGGGTGGCAGAAGTTAAAGTTGTTTCCTAGGACACTCATAAAAGAAACAGAGAGTTGGTACGAGTCCTTAGAACTGGAAACCATTAGGAGATGGAGTACAATGTTAGAATTGTTTAATAATAAATATCAAACATATGCTAGAGTGTCCAACTTGCGTAAAAAGATCCAAGGATGGAAGCAAGGTACTCACAAACCCTTTGTTGTTGCCATGGGCTAATATTGTGCATTGCTACATCGTTTCCTAGCCCATGGTTACGCACAAAAGGATCAACTTTGCCACCTCGTAGATGGGATAAGACATGAAACTAGGAGAACCCTTGGGACATATGCCCAAGGGAGATTATCGAAACTTAGGTCCCATGAAATTCATTGATTGTTAGAGCAAGTAGCTAAAGAATAAGAGGAGCTATGGAAAAGAGAAAGTGCAAAAGAATATAACTGCGATCCTTCCCTCCGAAAGAAGGGAGTAAGATTCTATAAGGAAGAGGATGAGTCACCACTTGAAGAGTTGGTGAATAGAAAAACCTTGCCGCTTCAAAAGCTAACAACAGAAGTATTGGCTAAGGTAGATGAAATATGGAGCTCCTTAGATAGTAAAATTGAAACTTTCCTAAAAATCATAAAGGAGTCTAAGGAGGAACGAAGTAGTAACCATGATAAGAAAAAGTAGAGAGATTCAGGCCATGCACGTGACAAGGGTAAGGGAACGATGACTATCACTGATGAGGTTGTGGTTTCTCACATGAACAATGATGGTGGATGTGAGAACTGCTAATATGACCATCCTAAAGGATGTTTCCCAATAATCTCACATCTACAAGAGTCCAGGGTGTATGCACTCAATCCAAGACTTAATAGATGGCAAGCACCCCATCGATTACCTTATCCCCAAGGTAACCCAAGGCAGTTCCACCAACTGTTAACATATTATCCAATTGGAACTCCACCACAACCTATCGGGCAACACGAGTAGTGGCAACACCCACAATCATGGGGGATACCACCACCTAGACAAAAATACCCTTACCACCAACTAGACCCATATGGCTATTACATGCAGTAGCTAGTTTCTCCAAGTGACTCTATGGGTCACACAACCCCACAACGTCACTACCAAGTTTAGGAGTATTTTAGCACTCCTTTTCCTACGAAAGATGCACCACATGCATACCATCCTTCAAATCCATCCGCATCTCTTACGCCAGTAGCTCCACCACCAACTGCTCCAACAATGCCAATGACATTTCCCACTCAACCGCAACAACCCAATGTCATGAGGGCTTCAAATCCTTAATACTCAGTTGGTTCTAACAATCTTATGTCAAAAAGACCTTTCTTTAGAACCAAAAATCCAACTAAGCCCTCACCCTCACAAGCGGTTGAACATTTAAACACCTCCATACCAAATACGGTTTCGCGACCCCCTTCAAAGAAAAAATTACGCCCAATGCACATGATTATGTTAACACATACCATTACCGATTGGATTAAGGTAGGCCACCTTCCCAAGAAATTATTTGATCTTGGAAGCCCCTTAATTTATCTCCAAGTCACTGGGAATGAACCTCATAAGGCTCTTCTTGACTTAGGCTCCAGAGTCAACTTAATCTCACAAGAATTGTATAAAACTTGGAACCTACCTTCACTCAAGAAGAGCAATATTCACTTAGAGCTAGCTGACCAGTCCATCACTATTCCTTTGGGATAGGTTGAGGACATTGTTACCACTATGGATGGTTGATCATACCCAACTAATTTCCTAGTGATCCAAATAAACAATGACAAAGGGGATTTCCCAATAATAATGGGAAGGGAATGGCTGAGTACAATAGATGCATGCCTAGGAATTTGCAATCTTTCCCTAGAAATATCCAAGAAAAATACTTTTGGGAAGATTGAGAAGAAGAAAGTTCCATGCATCGCATATAGTGACACAGGGTGACATTGCATACAGAAATCATGGGTGATGCGAAGCTTAACATTACCTGCATGCAATCAGTGTGCACAAGATATTGACATAAAAAAGTGCCTACATGCAGCAACCAAACAACAAGAAAACACCCAGTGGCTAATGGTTGATCAAGAGAGCAACTCGATAACATGCATGGAACTAACTAAGGGGATAACTAGTGCTTACATTGAAAGCATAGACGTACTAGAGCAAGTTCGTTGTCAACTTCCAACCCTTAACTTCAAAAATATTAACTGAGGAAATTTGGATATTCCTAAGGAATTTAGACAAGAGCCCCTAGATCTAAAACAATTGTCCACTAGTTTGGAATACATGATCCTTGAAAATGGAAAACTAGTAATCATCAACATGAAGCTTGTTCCCAAGAAAAAAGAGAGATTTCTGAAGGTGATAAATAAATGGTGAACAACCTTTGCCTAGTCATACCTTAAATTAACCAAAATAGATCCTAGGATATGCTAACATAGGATTTACATGAACCCCTCCATGAAGCCTTGCAAACAGCCCTAGAGGTGATTGAACCTGAAATTAAAACAAATAGTAAAAGAAGAGATAGAGAAACTTCTTAAGGCTGGTTCATATATCCCATTGTTGATAGTGAATGGGTTAGTTCTCTAGTAATCATGCCTAAGAAGGGAGGCAAATGGAGGGTGTGTATAGATTTTAGGCTACTGAACATGGCAACATTCAAAGATCATTTCCTATTTCTGTTCATTGACCAAGTCTTAGACACTATAGTAGGGCATCGCTATTATAGATTTCTAGATGGGTATAGTGGTTATAATCAAATATGAATAGCACTAGAAGATCAAGCCAAAACAATGTTCACCAATCCCTGGGGAACATTTGCATATAAACAAATGTCATTTGGCTTATGCAATGCCCCTGCCATGTTTCAATGTTTAGTCCTAAGAATATTTCAACAATAGATAGGGAACAGAGTGGAAGTATTTATGGATGAATTCTCCACTTATGGGACAAGCTTTGATCAAGCCCTAGATCAATTAGAGTAAGTGCTAAAACGATGTGTTGAAACCAACCTGAAGCTCAACTAGCAGAAAAGCCACTAGATGGTTCAAGAGGGCATAGTACTGGGGCATAAGATTTTATAGTCAGGAATAGAGGTAGACTCGGAAAAGGTTAAATTCATCCAAGAAATCACCTGACAACCAGAAACTGTCAAAGACATTTGGTCATTCCTTGGACACATTGGCTACTACAGGAGATTCATTGAGAACTTCTCCAAAATTGCCAAACCGTTGGTAGAATTAATGAAGAAGGATGCAACATTTGAATGGACCATGGAATGTGAACGAGCATTCCAAACTCTAAAAAAAAGGCTTGTGGAAACTCCCATTCTATAAGCCCCTAACTGGTCTAGACCATTCCATATAATGAATGATGCATCTAATTATGCCTTAGGAGCCATACTAACATAGTTAGATGAACAAAAATGCCCTTATTACATCCACTATGCTAGTAAGAGTATCACCGGTGCACAACTCAACTACATAACTATGGAAAAGGAATTAATGGCTGTAGTGTTTGCACTAGACAAATTTAGGCACTATGTGTTAGGCTAAAAAGTGTATATTCATATGGATCATAGTGCAATTAGGTTCCTCATGAACAAGCCAACGGTTAGCCCTTGTATTATACATTGGTTGGTAATCCTTCAGGAGTTCGACTTAACAATAGTAGACCGAAAGGGCACCGAGAATGTAGTCACAGATCACTTATGTTGATTGCACTGGGACAACAAAGAGGATGAATATGTCGTATTTGATCATTTTCCTGACGAAACCCTCTTTGCCGGTGTAGTGAATAACCAACCCACGGGCACAAATTGGTATAGTAGCATTCTCACTTATCTCCTTTCCCAACAAACACCACAGGGGTTGGACTTTAGGAAGAAGCAGTAGTTTCTTCACAAAACCAAGTACTTCATGGAGATTAGAGGAAAACTTTATAAAGTTTGCCCTGACAGCTTGGTTTGATGGTGTGTACCTAATGTGGACCAATTAAGAGTCCTCCAAGACACTCATGAGGACCCTTGTGTAGGTCACTATGTAGGGAGATGAACAGCTATCAAGATCCTACTTGCAGGATATTACTGGCCAACACTATTTCGGGACATCCATCATTTTGTCCAATCTTGTGAACACTGTCAATGTGATGGTGGAATGACTGCTAGAATGGAGGGTCTGCAACAATGGATTCAACCTTTGGAACCCTTCAACATCTAGTGAATAGACTTTATGGGGCCCATTACACCAATGTCCAACGGGAAAGCATATATCGTTGTTGTTGTTGACTATCTAACAAAATGGGCCAAAGTAGTTGTTGTAATAGATTGCACATTGTCTACAGCCACACGATTTGTACAACAATAAGTTTTTAATAGGTTTTGTGTGCCACGTGTACTCATCTAGGATAATAGAACACATTTCATGGGTGAAACCTTTCAAAAATTGATTTAACACTTAGGGGTTGAACATCAATTGACTACACCTTATCACCCCCAAGCTAGTGGCCAAGCCGAGGTCACTAATTGGGAGATCACTAGAATACTAACAAGGAAAATTAGCAAGTACAGGAGAGATTGGAGCACTAAACTGAATGATGCTCTCTGGGCATACCGCTCCACTTGAAAAATCTCTATAGGCTACTCTCCCTATGAGTTAGTGTATGGGAAACTCCCAAAGCTTCCAATTTAGACCGAGCTCTGTACACTTTCCATGACATGCAACCTCCACCTTGAGATTGATCTAGCACAAAAACAAAGATTGACAACTTTAAATGTGCTAGACGAGAATTGATTGGTTGCCCTATCATCAAATGAGTTGCACAAGGCACATAACAAGCAATGTCATCACTTAAGAATTTGAAGGGTTAAGTACCAACCAAAAGATAAGGTTCTTTATTGGAACCCCACGCATGTACCACAATGCACAAAATTCCAAACATTTGTGGGAAGGACCTTACATTATTCACACAATCTTCGCCTCAACAGCCATGAAAATATACAAGCTTGAAAGCCCTGATAAGAGGTTATTGGTTAATGTGCAATAAACAAAAACCTTCTATGAACCAAGAATAGCCAGTGCAAATTACACCTCTAATAACGAACAACCTCGCTTGTTATTTCAGATCTCCCCCTTTCAATTCAGTCATGGGGGAGATGGCCACCTATGCTGATCATTCGGGGCCCTCAGTTCTTTTAAGTTTTTTTTTTACACATTTTTGTTTTACAAATTTCTTTAACTTTTTTTTTTTTTTACAACATCATTCATACTTTTTCTTTTATTTGTGTGTGAGTGTGTGTGTTATCTATTTTCTTAAGTTTTTCATTTAATAAGTGCTCCAAAGATGGTATGAACCATACTCCATTGATTGCTAATGTTTGGTTTTTACCTTTAAGTTATGATGGCAATACTAAGGTATGGTTCTTTTGATATGGCAGGAAATGAGTCGACTTCATCCATACATCCAAAAATTTCTATGGTCTCTCTCGGCTTGGAAATGTACAGTCCCTTTTTAAATAAGAACTATAACAAATTGGTGACTGGGCATTTCTCAAACTAAGGAAGGATTCAAGGATTGAAAAGGGCATGACTTCAAGGGAAATTGGTGCATTTTTGTTGGCCATTCTCTTGGGTGCTTTGATTTTTTCTTCTTGAGTTTTCTTATCGCTTCGATGTTACCCAATTATTGGGAAGTTGAGCTAATAAAAATAACAAAGTCTTTGCATGGTATGGTTCTCACATATAAAAACATAAAAAAATAGTGAGAATTCAAAGCTCACCCCTTAGATGAAATAATCATTTGGGCTACAAGAATTGGTTATGGAACTAAAATAAACATGTTCGCTCTAACTAAGGATCTTGATTCCCATTCTCTCCTCCTTCGTTTCATCAGAATGGTGGTGGCTATTTGGGGGATGCATTTTTGTTACTTCAAGTGGATGGATTAGCTGAATGCATTAATGTGAAGTGACTGGATGTGGTTTGTTGAGGCCAGACTTGGAATGGGATCTACTAAGTCACATTAATCATTGAAATACACACGAGGCTATACACCATCTTGTTCTTGGGATTCCATTCCATTCTCTTCTCTTCATCCTTCTTTCCATTGTTCACCTCATTGCCTGTTGTATCATTAGTGTATATTTTGATTAATGCATTATTTTCTTTTTGGTAAATTCTTGTGGTTAATATTTTAACTCTTGTTCCAAATGACATTCCTAAAGCCTACAAACTCTTTGAATGTGGGTTTTTCAGGGCATTAAAGGCATGAGCCTACTTTGGGGAGGACCCACTAGCATTTCCATTTGGTACACCAGTTAAATTCTTTCCCTTAACATTTTTGCAATCCACTTTATTTTATTCATTTCCATCTTGACATCCATTTCATTGATGTTATAGTTGTCTCCTTTTCTCCATCTTTATTGTTCTTTATTCTTTCTCCATTCTATTACTACCAGAGGTTTACTCTTAGTCATGGGGGTTCGGACCCAATTTTTTTGATTTTCTCCTAACCCCTACACCTTCGGTAGTCACCATGAATATATCTCCAAACCCATTTCAGCCATACCACAACTCAACCAATGGACCTTTCATCGAAGCAAGGTATCCACTGCATTGTGATTCATTTACCCTTGCTAATATAAAGATTGTGTTGTGTGTGTAGATGGCAATTATACAACAACGGATTGGATTTGGAGGGAACACTTGGAATGGATCGGTGCTAAAGCAGCTATGCAAGGAATGAGATGGATGGTGCACTTATGGATGGACAAAAAAGGCACAATTTTGGCATTGGTAGTAGCAAAACTTCTTTCTCTCTCTCTCTTTCTTTCTTAGCTGCCAAATAAGGCTTGATGTCAAATGTATAAAGTGTTCACTCTTGTTGTCGTGAACACTAGCTTTGTTATGTTCTATAATGATGATCCGTTCACATGTCGTCCCAGTCACCATTAGTTTCATTCAAGTTAATAATCCCATACCTTCCCAATATTTTGTAAGGAACTTGAGGATGAGTTTTTATTCAGTCATGGGGGTATGATGGGATGCGATATCGTGTCACTACGATATTGTATACGTGATGTATCGTACGCGATATCACGTCTTTCCCACGATATCGCAGTCTGCTGCCATTTCTATAAATAAGAAGTAGCTCTCCCTTGTTTATCAATCTAGATCTAGACCCTTAGCGAAACTCTAGCAGTTTTACCTCTTTAGAGATAGAATAATTTCCATGTGCTAGCAGTAGGAGCTCCAGAGTGAACAGATCTTTATTCGAGCAAATATTGTACCTAAACACAAGTTTGTGTATGGAAATAAAGATGAACTGTTGGATAAACCTTGCAATGCATGGACTAGGCTAAATAGGAATTTAATTATTGTTATTTACTATTCATATTTTAAATGCTTTATTAGTTAATTAAATCTCTCTCAACCCTTCTCCCATAGTTAAGTGCATTCAGTACGATCGCTTCGAGCACGTGCATTACGCTTGGTAATCCCAGCAATGAATAGCGTTTGGTAATCCCAAAAGGTTGCATTGGTTCAGGGTGTGAATGGTAAGTGGGAATGGATGTTTATGCTAGGTTAATTAATACTTAGTTAGTTAAAGTTAGTTAATTAGTCTCTTCATCTTTTCCCTCATTAGCATAGGCGATAAAACATAAAAGAAATAAAAATCACATACCTTAGACTTACTTAATCATACAACTATGAAAAATACAAGTAAGTCTAGGAAGACAATGAACGATTCACCTTAAGTGTTTCATAAGACGTGTAGGCACTTAGTCTGTGAAGTTTAACTGGATTGTGCATGTAATGCTCATATTCGTATGGTTGAGTGTAGGGGTACCTCACCACTCATCACCATACCTTTCCAAATTTGTAAAGAACTTGAGGATGAGTTTTCATTCAATTGTTGGGGTATGATGAATAATGAATTGGCTATGTCAACTAGGCCTCATTGACTAGGCCTTGTTGGTGCATAATTTGATACATTGACGTGGCCTTGTCAATGTAGTGTCTATTTTCACCTATAAATATGTCATCACTCACCATGTTTATGGCATGTCTTTTCTTAGTTATAGTGGAGATATTGTAGTTTTATCTTTTGGAAGTTAGACTATTTTTCTAAGTGCCTGCAGTAGGAGTCAAGAGTATATGAATCTTTATTCGAGAATTTTTGTACTTCAGCATAGCAGTATGTGTGATAATAAAGATGAGCTTTTTGATAAACCTTGCAGCACTTGGAAATAGATTAATTATTTATTTTTTCATTTAATGTTTTATGTAATTTCCTTTAATGTTTTAAGTAATTAAGCTAAATTAAGCTAAACTAAGCTAGATTAANCATAAAAATAATAAAAATCATATACCTCGATTACACTTAATCATAGCTTTTCATATCACAAGTATAATTGGGAAGAAAATGAATAACTGTTAGGACAAGTTCACTTTCTATATGATAGTGTACTAGAAGATATAGAGTTCATGGAATTTAACTAGATCATGCATGAATGCTTAGTGATTTGTATGGTTGAGTGTAGGGGTACTCGCTACTCATCACCTATAGTGTTACATCTACAAGAATCTAGGGAATATGCATTGAATCCAAAATTGGCAAGAAAAAAAAACACCCAAAAGATTTCCTTATGCACAAGACAATTACCTGTAGTAGTTCCACCAAATACAACATTATCCATGTGGAGCACCATTTCAACCTCAAGAGTAGTGTGAGTAATGGCAAAACCCATAGTTTTGGGAGATTCCATCACCAAGGTAGCAATATCCTTACCAACAGCTAGATCCTTATGGATATTATGTCTAGTAGCCTATATCTCCTCATGGCTCTACAAGTCACACTTCATTCTCTCATCACTACTACCCTTCACAATATCATCAAACCCCCACTCTACAAACTGAATCTTTCTCTACTTATTCTTCTATGTATCCATCACTTGACCCTGCACTGTCTAACACCACTCCCTTATCACATGCACAATGTCATGGTAGCCATAGTAACACAATGTCATGAGGGTAGTAAACTTATAGCCAGATGATTATCCAAGTGGATCTGACCATAAGCCACAAATGAGGGCTTTCTTTAGGCAACACAATCCATAGAAACCCTCATATATGTTTATGGTTTCTAACCTTGCATTAACTTCTTCAAAAAACACCCTCAAACCTCTCTCAAAATAAACATCCTCCAGTGTACACACCATCATGTAAACCCATGTGATTATAGATTAGATCAAGGCTAGCCATCTTTTTAGAAAATGATCTAATCTCTAAAGCCCCTTGATCTATTTGCAAATTATTAGAAGTGATCCATGTAGGCCTCTACTAGATTTAGGTTTTAGCATAAACTTAATTTCTCACAAGATGTATAAGACCTAGAACCTATCTCCACTTAAGAAATGTAACATCAAATTAGATCTTTCAAATAAGTCTGTCATTATTCTATTGGGATTGGTGGATGATATTGTGACCACCATTTGTGGTTGATCATACCTAGTAGATCTTGGTGATCCATGTGAATAATTGCAAGGGTAACTTTCCTATTATCCTTGAAATGGATTAACTCGGAATCATTGATGTTAAGATGAGGATTAGAAATCTTGAAAATCTTCAAGGAAAATGAGTTTGAAAAGCTCAAGAAGAAGTGAATTCCATGCATCATATATAGTGACATAGGGTGCCATTGCGTGTAAATAATATGAGTGATGAAAAGCAAATCTATTAAAGCATGCAATCAATATCCCAAAACATCAAGTGTTCAAAGGTGCTTATATGTAGTAGTTACAAGACAAGAAGGTACCTAGTGGCTAATAACATATAATAATTCCAAATCCATAATATTCATGGAACCAGTGAAGCTCCTCACAAGCACTTATGTAGACAACTTGGATGGAATGAAGCAAATCCATAACCAACTCTCTCATAAAATGAACATATAGATTAGAGGAATTTGAAAATCCCTTAATGCTTTACCAGTAGTATTACAATATGCTTTTCTTAATAATGGCAAGATGATAATAATTAATGTTAGTCTTGCTTAAGATAAAAAATAGAAGTTGATAAAGTATTAAACAAATGGCCACCAACCTTTGCATGGTCTTATCATGAGCTAACAAGGATAGATCTACAGAAATGTCAGTACTAGATCTATATAGACCCCTCTATCAAGCCAAGGAGGCAGCCATAGAGGAGATTGAATCCTAACCTTAAGCAAATTATTATGGATGAAGTTGAATAACTTCTTAAGGTAACATGTATCTATTCTATAGTAGATAGTGAGTGGGTGATCCCACTCATGATTATGAAAAAGAAAGGAGAAAAATAGAGAGTTTATATAGACTTCCAATTTTTGCATATGGTAACATTTAAGGATTATTTCTAGTTATTATTTTTTTGACCAAGTTCTAGATACAATTGAAAATCATAACTACTATAGTTTTTGTAATGGTTATAGTGATTATAACCAAATCCAAATAGCCCTAAAAGATTAAACTAAGATAACTTTCACAATTCCTTGGAAGACTTTCACATATAGGAAGATGCTCTTTGGCCTCTATAATGCCCCTACAACTTTCCAATGGCTAGTACTCAACATTTTTCACTAGTAGATTGGTAGTGGTATGGAAGTCTTCATGGATGACTTCTCTACATATGGTAACATTTTTGAAGAGGCATTGCATCATCTAGAGTAGGAGCTAAAGTACTGTGCAAAGAAAAATTTATGGCTAAATTAGCAGAAAAGGCATTTGATGGTTCAAGAAGGCATTGTCTTAGGGCACCAAATTTCAAGAAAAAGGATTAAGGTGAATCCAAAGAAAGTATAGGTGATCAAAGAAATCACTAGACAACCTTAAAGTATAAAATAAATGAGGTCATTATTTGGACATACTAGTTACTATAAGTGCTTTATTGAGAATTTCTTCAAAATTGTCAAATCATTGGTTAAGCTAACAAGGAAGGATATACCTTTTGACTAGATCAAGGAATGCAAACAAGCATTCCAGCAGTTAAAGAAAAAGCTCATAGAAACTTCCATTCTATGTGCTTCAAATTGATCCATATCATTTCTCACAATGATGGATGCATCTAACTATGCATTGGAGGTGGTGCTTAAACAATTGGATAACTAGAAATACCCATATTACATCCATTGTATAAGTAGAAGCATTGTGGATGCACAACCAAATTATGCCACCACTGAAAAGGAGCTCATGGTGGTGGTGTATGCCTTGTAAAAATTCATGTACTATGTTCTTGGATACTAAATTTTTATGCACACTAATCATAGTGTTATTCATTTCTTGATGAACAAGCTAGTGATAAGTCCTTGTATTATATGGTGATTGGTGATTTTGCAGAAGTGCGATCTTACCATGGAGGATAGGAAGGGAACTAAGAACTTGGTTGATGATCACTTGTCTTGGTTATGATGAAATAGTAAGGAGGATGATGAGCCTTTATCTGATCATTTTCTAGATGAACTTCTCTTTGCTAAATTCATTAAAGTCCAAGATCCAAAAGGTACCAATTAGTATGACGAATTCCTCTCTTATCTTCTCACTTAGGAGACTCTGGTAGAATGGGATAACAAGAAGCAATAGTTTCTTCACCACGTTAAGAATTACATGGAGATTCAAGATAATTTGTATAAGATTTGTGCTGATGGCCTAATACAATGGTGTGTACCTAATGATGATTAGTTGCACATCCTCTAGGATGCTCATGAGGGTCCTTGTGGGGACCACTACATAGGAAGAAATACAACCATGAAGATCCTCATGGCTAGATACTTTTAGTAAATGATCTTTAGGAATGCTCATCATTTCTTCCATTCAACACTATCAAAGCAATGGAGGGATAACTATATGCATGGAAGGTTTCCAATAGTAGATCTAACCACTAAAGCCTTTTGGCCTCTAGGATGTTGACTTCATGCCATCTATCATGCTAATGTCAAATGGGAAGGATTACATCACTATTGCTATTAACTATTGTATCAAGTGGACTAAAGGTGAAACAATATCATACTATAAATCCACCACTATAGTACAGTTTGTACAACAACGTGTCATAAATAGATTTGGTTAGCCTAGAGCACTCATTTCTAATAGTGGGACCTAGTATATAGGATCTACTTTTCAGAAACTAATGCAACACTTGAAGGTGCAACATAAAACACAACCCCTTATCATTCTTAAGCTAATGGTCAAGTTGAGGTTACCAATAGGAAGATCAGTAGGACACTAACATGAAAAATTAGTAGATATAGGAAGAACTTGAGTACCATACTCATCGATGATCTTTGAGCATATCGTTCAGCTTGGAAACTTCTTATAGACTACTCTCCTTATGATTTGGTGTATGGAAAGTTACCTAAACTTCCAATCCAAGTTAAACTCCATACACTCAGAATGATCCATGAGCTTAACCTCAACATTAATCTAGCATAAAAATAATAATTAATGATACTTAATGTGCTAGATGAGAACTAACATGTAGCTATGATAATAAATGAAGTGCACAAGGCACTCTCTAAACAATTTCATGAAGCATATATAAGAAGAGTTAAATTTCAACCTAACGATAGGTTCTTTGCTGGAATCCCATGCATGATTCAAACATTATGGGAAGGACCTTATATCATACATGCAATGTTTTCTTCTAGAGCCATGATCATCTACCATCCATCAAACACTCTTAAACATCTATTGGTTAACATGCAATAAGTTAAGACATTCTTGGAACCCAAAGTAACTAACAACATTGACACCTCGAAACTAGGACAAGCTCACTCCATTTTTCAAATCTCCTTTTCTCAACATAGTTGTGGTGGATATGGTCATCCAAAATTGACACCTTGATGACGTTTACCAAATTTTTACCTTTTTATTTTACACCATTATTTATATTTTTTTTCCATATTTTCTTATTTATTCTATATAATTTTCCTTTTATTTTTGCTTTTTTGAATTTTATCTAGTTTATTTGAAATCTTCAATTTGGTTATTGTTACTAAAAATTTGGAAAATTATCAAAGGAAGCTACCAATCATATTGTTGATTATCCAAAAGACCAATTTTGTCTTTGGATTATGTTCTCTACTAATAATTTGTTAAGTTTTTGGTGGTATGTGGTAGTGAGTTTACAAATTCCACCCATTCCATCTATTCCATCAAAAATTAGTATTCTAGAAGCACAAGGTTCTTTCACATTAAAAATTAATAAATTAATCAATGATCTTAATACCCAATGAACTAGGAAAGGACCAAGTGGGAAGTGAAAAGGATGTAACCTCAAGGAGATTTGGTATGGTTTCTCTCAACATAATTCTTAAGTTCTATACAAATCCACTAGTATATCATCATTCCTATAATCAACCACAAAAGGAAGAATTTCTTTGCATGATGTGATTCCTATGAAGAAAGCTTATTGAAAAAATAATTAAGATTAGAATTTAAAGCAAATCCCTTAAACTCAATAATGTGCTACAAGCATTGGTTATGGAGCTGGAAAGACATGTTACCTATGCTTAAGGCACCCCTCTAACTAAGGCCCTCTCTACTTTCTTCTTATCTTGGAGTGATGATTATTCTTTAGGGTTTCCTAGACTTTTGATCAATGTAAAGAAGGCATATATCAATGTGATATCACTAAAAGAAAAATGGACTCAGTCTCAACTTGGAAGGGACTAATATTAGATCAGCTTAATTGCAATTTCTATCAAGAACGTTGTGTGACTAGGATGTCAATGATCTCTTCCATATGCTCTTTCTACCATTCATTCATGACATGATTTACCATCTCACTATCTCATGCCATGGGAAAGTTTTTAGTTTTGTTTCTAAATTACATAACCCTTGGAAAATTACATTCATGAGTATGGAATTTAACTTAACCTAATCATTCATCATTCTTGGGGCCCATAGACTCTTTGTTATGAGGCATATGCTTACATTGAAAAGGATCCAATTGCATCCCTTTGTTCTAATTTAAGTTAGATTTTCTACCAAAGGTCACTTGCTTAATCAATTATCTTGATAGCATTCCAACATCAAGTTTTCCTCTATTTGGAATCATAACTTCATCCAAATCCACTTAGATTACTTCTTCTAATCTAAACTTATCCTCTTCTATGTTGTTGTCATTATTCTTCATCTTTCTAGCTTTCATTAGGCTCTTGTTTCATTCCAAAACTCATCATGAATTCCTCCATTTCTTAATGTGAAGAATAGCCAAAAGTAGGTGCATCGCCATAGCCCCATTGATGCAGTATAAAAAGTCTACACACACACACACACATACAATACTTAGCTCATTTTCACACACACACACACACAATACTTAGCTTATTTTTCACCATTTTCAAAAGAGCCATAGGAGTGTTTGCAGTGTTTCAAAGCCTAAGAACCTTTTAAGCCTCTTAACATGAAAACCTCTTATTCAATTTCACTCATTTTTGGCATTCAAGCTATTGGAGGTAAGCTTTATATCATGGGGGACATAAATCTTTGGTTTTTCTTAGAAAATGTTTTGAAATTGTTCTAACTTCCCATGGTCAACCCATTAAAATAATATTAAATTAATCACCATAAAGTATTAAGACCAACAAAAAAACTCCAATAGTTAAAGAATAAAATAATATTAAAGAATACACCCAGGAATGATAAAAAAGAAGTACTTAAATGATTAACTCTTAAAACCCAATAACTAAACATAACCTAATCTAACAAGGAAGGTATTCAAATAACTAGAGGTTATGAATTGAAAAGTTGATCATGGGTTATGTTTATGATCACAGATGACACTAAAATGAGGATTACAAGTGGGAGGGCCTTCACAACCTAGGGAAAAGTAACCTTGAAGAGGAAGGGACCAATAACAATAGTAATTATAATTCCAAGAGTAAGAAGCTGAGGTCACCCATGCTACTAGACCTCTTTGAGAAAAGCCCAAAGTGGAATCTATTAGGTAGATTTCCATTGCAAAAACATAACAATCCAGGTAGGATGAGGTTGCTAGGCTAGGGCCTTACCTAAAGGTCACCCTCATGGAGGCTTGTTTAGAATGCATTAGGATCAAGGAGGTCTAAAGTTCCATCCTCCTGGAGCTAAACTTTGAACCCTTCTTAAAAGTAGCACCAAAGATGGTCTAGACACAACTACAAGTGTCTCTCTTGTAGTCCATTCTCTCAAATAGTGAAGAGTGGTACATAGGGAGGACTTACTTATTTTGGAACAATCAACAAGAAGATGTGTTAGTAAAAATCAAGGATATCACCATCTCCTATTTAGTTGACGCCATAGTGGAGGTTCTTCATTTGCCTAACACAGGAGCACAGTTGGCTAAGATATAAATGCAAGTGGACCTATAAGCCAAGAAAGAATGGGTCTATGATGCTATGAGGTGGACCTTAAAGAGTATGGTGCCCTTACAAAGATGGAGAGAGCATATTTTAAGATTACTATCTATCACCTAAACACAATGATGAGGTCTAGTAAGGTGACAACCTTCTCTACTAGGGCATGCACTACTATAAGTGGGAAATCCCTAGTCAACCTACCCCAACTTATTATCCTTGAGATTGAAAAATACTTTAAGGAAAATAAGGATAAGAAGACACTTCCCTTTCCATGTATAATCTACAAGTCATGCAAAAAGAAAAAAATAGCTCATTATTCAAATGACATAGTGTGCCATAATTCTGCCACATCTTAGTAGGAGATGATGAAGGAGAAGGTAGTAGTGAAGCTACAAGAAAAGGAGTAGCCGCCACCACCACCACCTATAGCCATAAAAATTAAACTAGAGATGGTTGTAGCTATCAAATGACTCAAAAAACTTCAAGAGTAGTAGCTATGATAATAGTAGGACTCTACAGGTGATGGGAAGTCATCCATTTACCATCCATTTGAGCCATCTCAATGAGGTCACAAGGACCATTAGTTGGATGGATAGTGAAATACCCTTACTATTCTCTATGCAAAAGAACCAAACATCCATAAGGCCTAATCCAAGTATTTGAAAGGTCATAGTATCCATTCCCCAACAAAAATTCCTTGAGATTTTAAGAAATGTTGCAAGCTTATCTATCATGTTGGGGGAAGGTGAGGGAGCAATAGTCCTAGTGATGAAACATAAGGACTAGAAGATAACAACAAATGTAGTGGTTGATAGAGTAGTAGAGGTCCTTAATGCTCCTACGACATCTATACTAAGCATTATTGTAATGGTAGATATCCATGGATCTGCAAGAGCAAGAAGTGGTCAAATGAGCATTGCCCAACATAAAGAGGTGTTGGAAAGACTGGTGGGAGCTAGACAACCACTTCTAAAGATCTTTGATCTTCTAAATGAAATCACCACAAACCAATCACAGCTACTCAAGAAAAGCAACAAGCTACTAATTACCAATGCATAACTTGAGAAGGCCACCACAACCAATTAGTGGTTGGTCACAAAAGTTGCTAAGTTAAAAGTGCATCTCTCTAACCCTATCATTCTTAAGCTAGAGCTTACATGAGATAAAGCTTTACAAATTTTTTTAAAAAATTATCAAGAAACTAAGAATTTAAAGAATATGGTGATCTTTGACATGTCTATTTTAGAGACCATGCCAACAACACTGATAAGGATCTATTGCAAGTTCAGAAGAAGAACTTAGGCCTTACCAAGGACAATCACTACGTATAAAATGCTAAGTAGGAAATGGATCAATTGGTTGAGTATATAGACTAGTAAATGGAGTAGCTTGCCAAGGTGAACTTGGACTTAAGGAGGTTGGTGGTAGAAAACTACAATATCTTAATGGATGAGGTTCGTGCCCTTTATTAGAAGACTATAATTAAGATAGCTACCTAGAAGAATGATGCCTTTTAATTTGAATGAGTAAAGAATCATTACAAGGACTAGGTTGGGCTACTCAAGGAGATCAATAAAAATAAAATAAAATTAGTAATGGAGAAGATGAATAAGACCCTCCAACAACTTTAGTAGAGAGGTGATGTATGGAAGCTCATCTTTGATGGACTAAATGCATATAATAAAGTAGAAATCTACCTAAAGAATTTGAAAATCAAGGAGATGATAGAGTATATAAAGCTTGTCAACCTTCAATATGTAAACTTAGCAATGCTAATAGTGGGAAGGTCAAGATTAGAGTTGGAGAAGAAAATTTTTAGTTCCTACCTTCTCTATGAGGTAAAATTCAAGCTCCATAAAGAGATGAAATAAAAGTTAAAGATAACCAATGTAGAGCTCAAAGTTCTCAAAAGTAGATTCACTAATTAACAATCTATTGTTGAAAACTTAGCAAGGAGGATGAATGATTACTAGAAGCTACAAAACCTTGTAAAGATGTTCAAAATTAAACGTAAGAAATTTGCATCCTAGTTTGTCAATGCAAAGAAGATGTTTTCTTTGATGTCATGCCTCTAGGACATTTCTGCATTAGCCCATATAAGTTAAGTGGCTTAGATTGTGTATGATCCATAAAGTAAAGGGGAAAAGATGAAAGTACTTTTGGATACTTTTAGACTTCCAATGGAAGTAGTAGAATAACCTTAGCCACCAATAGTATCGAGACAAGATGAAGAATCATCTAAGCCATAGGAGCCTTCACCTCTAGGCATAGCATGAGAGATCATCACTCCTTCATCCATTCAATAGGTGCTTGCTATAATTTTGTTTATGTGTTCAATTTTATTGTAAAGGACACTCATTTTTGTAAAATTATATAATCCAACATTCAAAGTTAGTTAGAATCAGTTAGTAAATCTATTTGTTAATAAATTCCATACTTCCCCAAATTTTTTAAGAAATTTGATCCCAATTTCATTGACTTGAGTATGAGTTTTTAGTCAATTGCGGGGTATGATGAATTGTCAATAATATAGGCTACATTGACACATGCTTGTTGATGCATCCCTATTGATGTGTCCCCATCGAGGCATGCTAGGATGCATTGACATAGGTACATTGACATCAATGTAGTAATTGCCTATATAAGTGTGCATACCCCTTGCATTTTTTGCACCTATTAATCTTAGCCTTAGTCAAATTCTTGCAGTTTCTTCCTTCAAAAGTTAGAGTATTTTTCCTCTAAGTTCCCATAGCTTGGAGACTTTTGATTGTACAACATTTTATTTGATTGCACATGTACCTAGACACATTTGCATAAATGATTATAAAATCAAGATTTCCTATATCCATTGTAGCACCTAGACTAGCCTAATTCTACTTTTTAGCACTTTACTTGAAATTTATACCCCTATTCTTAAGTAATTATTGTTATTATCCATAACACTTGAGTATGACCACTTTAAGCATAACATATTACTATCCTAGTAGTGGATACCTGGTGTACCCAGTAGTATACACTTGGTAATGTAGCAATGTTAATATAGGTTAAGGATGTGTATAGAAAATGAAAATGAAAACTCATACTCTAGGTTAGGATAGTTAGTTAACAAAGTAGTTAATTAGTTAATTAATTCAATTATTAAATCTTTATTCAATCATCTAGAAAATAGAAGAAAAATAATATAAAAATATAAAAATAAACATCTTATGTCTCAACCACACTTAACCATACACATAGATAAACACAAGTGTGGATTGGAAAGACAACAACTTACAACTACACAATTCACTATTTATGAATGTCACCAACTTAGGTAAATAAGTTCATGAAATTCAAGGGATAGTGTGTGAATGGTTGTGATTTGTATATTTGGGCATAGGGACTATCCCCTGCTCATCAATTATAAGGATGAAAACTGGAAAAGGAATTCCCAAAACCATTACACCTTTTCTTTTTGTTGATTTGGAGTTTCTTCTCTTTAATATACTCCTTTGCTTTTGCACTTGAATTTTTATTTTTAATAGATATATATTTTTGGGCTTCAAAACCCATTGGAAAGCTAATATTCATGGAGTTTGGAGATCAAAGGCCCAACCAAGGCATCAATTCCTTTTTTGACTCTTAATTTATCAAGGTCTTCCTAGTGGACAAAGGTTTTACCTCCTAGAAGTTGAATTTTGTGGGTTCATTCACTCATGTTTTTTTGGGAGCCCCTATTTTATAAAGAAATATGGAATTGTTGCCATTTCCTTCAAATTTTTCATTAGAAATAATCTATTACATTTCCTCATTACATGTTTAAAAATGAATGCATTATTCAACACTTTCAGAAAGCTTGGAATCCTTTGTTTATGGTATGAAGTGCTTTATTTCCAATTCAATCTAACTTCAATTCATTTGGCATGCTTTAAAAATAATATAAAGTTATTTTAACAAGTCTGGATTCCTAGATATTTTAAGTTTTATTAGCAATCATACTAGGTAATGTGATTTAGTTGGTTGTTTTTGGATTACAAGTGACTTAGATGATCACTTTGTATGAAATCAATGTTACCATTCCTTCCTTTCCTTGGATAAAAAAATGAATATTAATATTAAAAAAATTCTTAGTACTTCAAATCAATAACAAAAGATTCTAAAGAAAAATCCCAACAATTTTGGGAAGGACTAAGATGGCACCACAAAAAGGTACAATAACATTCTATATCAATCAAAATAACTTTCTTCAATATCACTCTATAATACCTCACATGTCATATCTAAGCTTGGCTTAAGAAGGAATTGTAAACCAACACATAATTGTAATCACAATGTGTCTCTTGTAGAAGTGCATCAAACAACATAATGAAAAGCCATAAATCACTCTATAAAAATATCATCAATAAACTACAGAGCAAAGCATGTAATACATACCAATCTAATAATGACATATATATCTCAACAAAGAAAGCTATGCCATATATGAAAGTACTATGAGTAGGCTATACAAGCATTAGGTCCAAAACATCATAACAAATAACGAGGTGTTAGCCTAGTGGTATAGGTCTTGGCCTAGTAACCCCAAGTTACAAGTTTGACTCTACCAGGTATTACAAAGTTATAAACTTCTATAAATCTTTTGACATACCTATATTTTAATTATTTCAAGTTCCAACACCACCTCCTCCAAAAAGAAAAAAAGCCATGACAACACATCAATCAATATGTCTAGTAGATCTCTTATCAATATTATATATATATACTATATAATAATTAATAACTCATGGTCTATGCAAACAAATATCATCAACAAAAACATCCCTCTCTCTCACAAAGACATGTAACAATAAATATAATAAAATGTAACTAAAGCCTTCATCACATTCTTAATTCTATTGGCCATCTAAGCTTCACCCTTAATAACTTGCATATAAAGGAGGTTAGTGCTAGAATGAGTAGGAGACTTTATGCATCCATTACGAATGCAGAGTCTAATGCCATGGTAGAGGAGAGATGCGGGGTATGCTAAGCAACCTACAATAGGGTTAATACATCTTATGCTAATAAGCATATTACATCACATTGCATGGCTACAACCAATCTAATATTCACACATCAAGTTCAATACCAAGATGCTATCATGTTTTCATCATAATCCTATCAAGTCATCATACATATTTCTATCATAATAGCATAGACAATAATTATAGGGCTCAATTACATGCATAATATAACTAGACTCTATCATAGAAAAGTACTATTATCAACCACACAAATATGTTCCCTACTAAGTAGTACCTCAAGGAACCACTAACTATAATGTCTCAATACAATAACATAGATTAGGGTTCTATTATATATAATCCATAGTAAAATCAATATCACCATGCATACATTTATGAATCCTCAATAACCAATGCTTCAGAGGATCACCAATCTATAAAGTTCAACATAATAAGCACATAATACATCTCCCTAGAAACATATGCACTAAGGAATCATAACTTGTAATGTATAGTATAAATAAGCATACAACACACAACATGTTTCCTATCAACCAATGATCTATAGGATTATGATCCACAAGCATAAACATAATCATATAGTCCTTGTGGCAACTCACACATCCACACTCAATGTAAGGCATGATATTATTAACATGAGTATTAATCACACATATAGTGCCTCCAAATTTTTTATTAATTTTCCATTATATATTTCACTATCGGTACTAGTCACTATTCCCTCATCGATAGCCCCAACTCACTAACATTCTAGAGGGTATATCCATGCATGTTTATATGCTCCATGATCTCATAGTAATCATAGGCCCTACCTATACTTTCTTACTCTTAGTATGAGAACTAAGACAAAAGTCTCATTGATGCATCATCATGGGGGTCAATCTAACTTCTTTAAAGTGCATCATCACCAACTAGTCCAAATCCTTATGATGGTTCCAATAACACATATACTCATAACATCTATACATATGCACAATACATTACAACAATGACATATTCCAACTGACTATTAACCCTAAGTAACTAGTGTCACTTGAATCATGACTTAAATCATATTAACTAGGAAACCCATAACACAAATATCATATGCAAGAATGGTTCAATTATATACAAGCATACCATACCTTTAGCCCACACACATGTATACCACTAGTAATCATCATGACATCTCTATATTTGCATTCATTAATGGAATAACTTAAATCAGAATTTCAATGTTTATATCATTTAATCTTATAGATTAAAATCAAAACCATGACTCATGTCCCTTCACTTCTTCTAGTATGAACTCATTGTATGAGGAAAATGACACATGCTTAATATAAGTTTTCCATGAAACGTGCATTGTGAGGAGACCATGACATGTGCTTTCAAAAATCCTTGTTGCAACTAGGCTACAATCCAACTCCAACCTTCTTAGCAATCATGCTTACAATAAAAATTGACAATAAATGAAAATAGTGAAGTATATAGCTCTTTCAAAGCAAATGCCATTTACACGAATACATACTAGAGAACTCTAATATCTTCAAGAAATTAGTAATGATAATCCTGCAACCCCTAAAGTATATCCAAACATTTAGCACAAGGTAAATTCTAAACATCATAATATATTCCAATATGTCAATGGAAGAATGTCCATACGAACATATTGAATTTTCATAAATAATCATTAAGCCACTCCTATAGGTTCATGAATATGCACATGAAATTCAAAATAGAAAATAGAAAAAAAAGGTAAATATTGTCCACCTAAAATTTGAAATTTTCCAAACCTTGGAAACTAGAAACCAAATTTTCAAAAAACTTCTAATGAAGCTTTAGATTCTTTAGAACCCAAATTGAAGCTTCTTTATTACGTCCTACCTTGAACCAACTTTTCAATGTCTTAGAAATCACAAAATCAACTAAGAAATAAAGAAGAAGTAGAGAAGAAGAAACTAAAAGAAACATAAATGCATGAAAATGTAATAAAAAATGAAAAATGAAATATGTTTTAACTATATAAATAAAATATAAATCATTTTTATATATGGTTTTATTTACCTAAAGTTTTCTACTTAATTTCCTCATTCCAACTAATGTTGAGGAACCCACACTTTGTAATCCACTTACAAGAAATCTAATTAAAATACCAATGGATCCCATAAAAATCTTAGCTCATCTATAACATAACTATATAACTAAACATGCTTCATAACTCATGTCATCTAGCCATACAACTTTAACATGCATCACATGATAGTCATCATAATATAATAACATGATCAACTAATCAAAACTAATATCAAAATCACAAATGCATAATAATATGTGGATCAAGGTCATACTTACCAAATGCTCAAACTTCTCCCACAGTCATCTCATTCTACCAACCAAAAGGGTAGTGTGCATAGTTATGGAAAATATAATCATTTACATAATATAATCAAAGCTTAGAAAATATATTATCAAAATAACACAACTAACTATGCATCCCCATGACCCACAACCATGTCTAATTACACCTTCATAATTTAATATAATATTATGAGATCCTACTATGAGGGTTTACACCATAACATGTGAAAACAAAATTAAGAAACCTTTCAATTTGCTAGAAACTAAAGTGTTGAATTTCCAACTTATGAAGAAGTAAGGATGTAATTAAGGAAAATCCTCTATGCTTTGAAATACCAAAGAATTAAAATGCATGCATTTTCCCACCAACCTATGATATTTTTTGATTAATTTTAATGTTACTAATATTTATTTTATGTTGAAATTTTCACAAGTATATTTGTTTGTTTCGAGAAAAAACCAACATAAGAAAGAGGCTGATTGGTTATGGGAAACTATAAGACAAGTAGTGCCACCTTTTAATCTTGTAGCAAAGTTGACTCTTCATTTAGGCCCCATCCTGGGTGTAAGAAGGAAGTGTAAACTAAATGATCCTAGTTGCCCTTGGATCCTGGATATAAAATATGTGAATTAAGATCTATATGCATGGTTTGGTTTTTAATTGCTAAAACTTTTAATATGCACATTGAGTAAATATCCAACATGTTACATGTTAAAACTAAGTGTATATGCTAGTCTCTAATAATATTAAGGTTAGGTTTTTATAATGGTGCAATCTTGGTTTTGGTTCATAGTGTAAAGTAATAAAAATTACCTCAATGATATTTCTTACTATTGTTATGATGCTTATACATTTATATGGACTTATTTATAAATGCTAACCTTTCTAGGATGTAACAATCATTGTGCATGATTATCCAACTTCTTGATATTTTTTTTATAATTTCAAGAGAAATTGTAATTTATTTTCCCTACCTAGTTATGATAATTTATTCTTCCCTAATTTTCCTTTTAGGTTATGTAGGTGCTAGTGGAGACGAAACTTATTCTTAACCATATGATTAGATTGGAAATTAATATATTGAATTATTTTGAGATTTTTATGCAACCTATATACTTTTTTCAGCTTTGTATAAATCATGTTTTAGTATGCTTTGGTTGATTTAATTACCTATCTTTAGTGT
>MNCI01013933.1:10683-35698 GCA_015680685.1 Gnetum montanum
TATTATTTATTTGCCTTGGTATTCCTTTAATGTTTGTTCTTGTTATATTCATTATTGCATCTAATTATTTTTGTTACACAGATATAATAAACACATGTTTATATTATATAATGATGCATACTCTAATTTTCTTTACTATAGTATAATTTTATTTGTTATAGTTTATACAAATTTGTAGTACAATAAGATCTTATCTCTTTAAGTAGTTGACCACGTAAGCTTAGTAGTAGACCTCTTAAGTGGATCATTTAGTTAAGATAATCTCTCTTTCATACTATGTTGGCATTTCTATTTCAATCTTACCATAATTATGTAGTCATGATTAAGAGTCATTCAACCTACATAATGTCTTCTTACCCTAGCATACGTAGGAGGGTGTTACACATATAATGGTATACGCATTACTTATGGAGTATTTTATGGATTGTTAGATCCTCAAATAATTATAATATAGGTATAAGATATATTATCTAATCAAAACTTTATAACTGTACACTTCTTACCAAAATTGAACCTATGGATTAAATCTTTCAAATAGGGTTCCTAAATCATTCTTTATAGAATATTTGATCTATCATATTACTTCCACCATTGATTATAAAATGAAAAAAATTGAAATCCTTTTGAAATTGAAGAGGGATTAGTAATATTAGTAGCATTAACAGATTGAAACCACCATATAATATTTGGCTTTCATCATCCCAACCTACAATCTATTTGAGTTGTAAAGCTACCAAGCTCTCTTCCATATCAAAGCGTAACTGATGTCTCGAATATGCCTAAAATTCTAACCATAGCAAGATTATAGTATTGTATTCTAATTTAAAATATGAAATGTTTTCTTTAAGTTATTGGATCACAAAAAAAAAGTCTTTTCTTTTTTCTCTAAATTAGAATAATTATTTTAGAATAATAAAAACAAGAAAGATAATAAAGAGGAAAAGCTAGAAGATTAGATCCTATTAATTTTAATCGAGCAACTTGTGATAACAACTTGGTGTTTCAACCTCATAAAGATAGGAAAGCCCAAATACATAGTAAGTAATGTGTATATCTCACATCCAAATAAATAAATATGAAAATGATAATTGAAATGTAAATGGTCAATTACATTCTTATAATACCATAAAGGATCTATAGGATAGTGATGAGTGGCNTTATGGTAGGATCATGTCTTTCACCTCTCTGAGATCATTTGATCGCACCTTGAGCAGGACCTTCCTGTTGTCCGCATTTTAGGGCCATCTGCAATCACACGGGACCAATTGTTAGTAAGGTTGTCACCAAAGTTAGGTTATACCTTACTGCTTACCTTAATAGATTTACTTTATTTCCATGTGATGCTAATTATTGGAAGAACATGTCCCTGAAAGGTTATAGTGTTGAGTCCTCTCTACTTAGGTGGTTTCCAAATTTAATTTTCTGGTATAGCTAAGGGGATGAAATTTTTTTGACACATTCTATTCTTAATTTTAGAACTAATTACCCTTAAATATGTCCTTTGGGTCATGATGAATTTCAAAAAAAATTATGCACAATTCAGCATGTGCCCCCTCCCCCACGACTAAGCTGAACACTCCAGGTTCAAGTAGATTTAGACAAAATGAAAATTGGAGTACCAACGAGTGAGTTATGGATATGGAAGCAAGGGATGCGCAATTGCAAGTCGTAGAGAGAAATTTGAAAAACTTCCCCTGCATGAACCATTGTAAATAATGTTGATTAGCATAGGGGGGTCATGTATATATATTTTTATTGAAGTTAGGGCACCTAGAGAATGTACCAAATTTTTTTAATATTTCTTTGAAATTAAACAATGTAAACTAAGGACATATGGACTAAAGGGTTTCAAGGTAATTCAACTAGTTCTAAAGGCACGAAAATTAGGATGGTGTGGAATTTATCAATAAGAACCTTAGATGGTAGAGAAAAAGGCTATGTGATGGTAATAAGGGAAAGAAAATTGTGAACAATACACTGAGGGTAATAAATGATGTGTGTGAGGTATGTCATAAGTGAAGATTACAAAAAATGACACAAGTGGGTCCTCCCCAAAGTAGGTTTCAACCTATAATGCCCTTGTGTAATCACACTTAAAGTGTCTGTGGGCACTAGAAGGGTTAGATGTAATCCGCACTAATTTCACAAAACACACACATGTAAATATCACTGAAATGAGATGAAAATTCTATGCTACACGAGACACAAGCTACAATTACACGAACAATGAGACGAGATGAACTAAAGAAAGGGATTGGAGAGATTGGGACATGAGGTGACTGACCAAGGGCACAATGAATCCTACATGTAAAGCATGATTAAAGTGTCATTGACCCATCGTTCCGAGATCAGGACCAAGTCCATCCTTCTAATCAGTGACATTGCATTGTTTCATACCATGGTGACAAACTATGAGAGTACCATAACAACAAGGCGTACGATCACTTGGCGTTTAGTGCAAGGGAGGAGTGATTTTTGTTTTATGGCACTTCTTTTTTTTTCTTTTTCTTTTTTTTTCACTTTACTGAATCCAGAGAAGCCACCAACCTTCAAGCATGGGTGCATATCTTTCCAGTGGAACCCCCTAGAACAGTTTTTCATTTTTGAGTGCCCTTTTGATTACTCTTACTTCCATTTTTTATTAGATCTACAAGGATCCTAGTACAACCATATTGCATGATAACTCCCACAGATGTCACCAAAGAGAATCCACAAGTCCCCTTGATGTCACATCCTATTCATTCCCTCTTGGTCCATCCTTCTTCATTCTGGGTACAATGAACACAAAATTAATTTTAAGTTTTAGAAATTTCAAGAATATCATTGTACCCTCGAACAGAACCTCTTTATTTATAGAGTGGATGAGTGGGTGTAATGGGCTCACTATTTCAAATAATTGATCACTCATGACTTAATAACATAGTACACATCTCAACCAACAATCCACATGAGTGTTTTATTTGTAGATGAGATTACTTACAAAAACATGAAAATACAAACACACAAAAAGATAAAACAAAAAGTTGAAAAATGAAAAACTGAAAAACAAAAAGTTGTAAAATCAAAGAAAATGAAAAATATTTATTAATCCTGCTTATCATTGACATGGGGGATATCCCCCATAACTAAACGGTTGAGTATGGTAAGGATTAATAAATGAAAAATGAGGATCCTTGCATATTGGAAATACTGAAGCTAGTCCATACTTATCACCTTGGATTTCACACACTTTATAATAAACACAGTGGGGCACTTCATACGATGTAGTTCCTGGATAACGAGTTGACCCACTATGATTTTTAGGACTGTTAGATGGTATGCAAGGATTGGGCTGATACCTCCCATGGTTGTGTTCATTGGGCCTTGTGGTTGTTGGAGTGTAAGTTGGTGGCCCTGATGAAGTTACATGAGGCACTGGGTTCGAAGGTAAGGGTGCACAACATTGTTGGACTTGTGCTAGGTTGGAAGGTGCAGTGGCCTCTGAATTATGTTGTCCCTTCCTACAGCTGTGTTTAAAGAAAGGACGCTTTTGATGTTGAGAAGGCTCTTCACTGCTGTTAGTAGCAGTAGCACAAGTGTTGTTCGTGGGTTGCGGTGGTACAAACACCTTAGGAACAGTTGGTGGCATTGTGGAAGGAGGGAAAGGATGAGAATGTTGAAAGTTAGGAGGGATGTAAGGTGCACAAGGTGGTGGTTGTGTTGGAGGTATGGGTTGATAGTATTGTGGAGAATGATATTTTGGTGAGATAGAGTATGTTGGCCTAGTTGAAGAAACAGGGTGTTGAACATGATAAGCATTTGGATTCAAAAAATATGGAGGGTTCCTCCAATCTAAGGGTGGATTCCCCCACGACTAGGATTGTTGCCACTGTGATCGAACACAGTATCTCTGTACAAAATCTGGATGTAATGTGTTTCCCCAATGCTCATGTAGATGTAACAATATTGGGCATTGGCCCTTGGCGTGATCGTACAGGCATATGTTGCATTCATACGTAGAATTGGCAGTTGAGCGCTTATTCCCTTCATTCTTTTTCTCCGAATGCCTATTGTTTTGTCCTGCTTCTTGGGTTGTCAAAAATTTATCTTCAATGATGTTGACATATTCTCCACGCTTTTGATTCATCCATTCCACCATCTTATTGATCTTTGCCTCAGCTTCTTCTAACGATTTTTGTATTGGAAAAGATGATGTTTCCACCTTGAGATTAGTCAATCTCTCCTTGTTATGATCAGGGACCTTTGTTGAGTTAAAATTTTGGTCCCGTTGATGTTTTTCAACACTCTCCCATGTAGCTAATTCTCCTTCCTCTTTTTCTACTCATTGAATAAGCTCTTGAATTTGATGGGTTCGTAGGTTGTATAATTGACCTCAGGCATACGTTCCTAAGGTCTCTCTTGTTTCATTACGTAGCCCATCGATAATATGGTACATTAGCCTTTCCTCGGAAAACCCATAGCCTAGACAGTTGTTTAACAATGCATAATATCTTTCTAAGGCCATGTCCAAGGGTTCATGTTGTGCTTGTTTCCCTCGGATTTGTTTCCTCAAGGCTGACACTCTTGCGTAGGTTTGATATTTTTCGTTAAAGACTTCTACCATTGTTGACCAGCATCGTATCGAATTTGGTTTTAACAATCTATACCATACTTTAGCTTGGTCAACGAGTGTCATAGGAAAGAGCTTCAATTTTTGCTGACTATTATCAATGTTATTCCATGTGCAAGCATCATAGAAGGCTAGTAAATGTTGATGCGGATCTAAGTCATAGCCTTCTGAAAATTTGGCAAACTTGTTTAATTTGAGCCTGGGTAGTCGGCTCTCTTTACGATGCCTACGTGACATTTGAACAGCCTCTTGTATTTGCGTTAAGCTTGTAGTGGCCACTGAGGGTTCATCGTCATCGGGTAAGTTTAGATTTCATGTATTATGATGACGTTGTTTTTGTTCATTCTTATAGGAAACTCCCACTTCAGGTTGTATACTCCAATCTTCATAGTCATATAGCTCATTGGTTCTCCAATGAATTTCCTCACTAAGTGTGGCGTTATTATCATCTTGTAGGAGAGGCATTGTTGTGTGTGAATTTATGTGACTTTTTAATAATAATTATTTTGTGAAAGATATATCGTTAAGTTCTTTACAGTGACCTTGTATGATATAACTAATCTAGATAACTAGCACCATCCCCGGAAATGGTGCCAATTATGAGTGGCGAGGTACCCCTACACTCAACCATACGAAATGAGCATCATACGCGCGATCCGGTCGAACTCCGTAGATGGACTAGTTGTGGCACCTAGACAGTTATCCGTAGGTTGCAGTTCGCTGTCTTCCCACCTAGACTAGTATTGCATTTGTCACGTATGGTTTAGTCCAGAGTGAGATGTATGATATGTCCTAATCTATGCTACTCCTGAAGGTAGTGGAAAATATTATTAACTAAGCTAAGCTAGGAGAAAAATGGTAAGAAAATCTAATATAGCCTAAGTGTGAGGAGCAACCGATTCCTTGATCAATCGTACACATCTTGGACCTTATGCACGACTACCACTAGGACTACCAAGTGTAGCTCCTAGGTACACCACTAGGATTACGAAGAACAGATCCCAAATACACCGCTGGGTTACCAAGCATAGATCCTAGCTACACCACTGGGCTACCAAGTAGTCACACTTAAATGCTCGTAATCAAGTCGTACTCGTTCCGNTTCACCACACTGCGGGTAGACACGGGAAAAATCTAACTCTAGAGGGATCAAACTGCCAGAGCTTCGCTACTCTAAAACTGGGATGTCAAATGAGGGAGAGCTGCCTCTTATTTATAGAAATTGTGGCTGACTGCGATATCGCGTACACGATATCGCGGGCAGATGAGATATCGCGTATGTGATATCGCAGCCCATGAGATATCGCATATGCGATATCGCGACCCCTGATATAACGTGGGTGTGTTATCATGGGTGCCTTAATGCGACTTCTAGCAATATGAGAAATTTCATGTCTCATCAGGTAGAAAACATTTTTACAAGTCTTTGATATGATTATGATGGATCTTAAACATGTCATTGAGAAAATGACTCAAAGTTGAGACCTCCAACTTAAACTAGTGTAGTAAAGTTTTTCCCTAAATATTGTATTTAAGTCTTAGTGTATTAAGAAAGGACAATAAAAAAGATATATCATTTATCTTCACTAATACATGTATAGAAAATTTGTGGATGCATTGCTCTCTTTGAAGATTGATCCAACTCCCTATTTCAATTAATAAATAATGAGATCTCACATAAGAACATGTGATTGCCACCTTATAATAACTAGGAAAAGGAGTAAAAAGATAAGTATGTATTTTTGTTAAGGATACTTCTTTAATCTATTGCAAAAAAAATATTTTTCCACATGGTTGTTTCCACATGTGCTTCAATTCATTTTATCTTATCTTTTATTTATAGATCCTTATTGCTCAAATAAAAATCTTGAATTTTAATTTTTTATTTTGAAGCCATTTTTTCCATTATTAAACCATCTCTTTTCTTGAATGACATTATAAACTACTATGAATAAATGGATGCCAGGCCTAGTAAGCATATTTTTATAAAATTGTATAAAAATATGCTTGCTAGGCCTTTACTTGAAATTTCTATAACAAAAATTAGTTTTGAATATATTCCAAATAATTACAAGGAAATTAGATTCTAAAGTTTCACAACCATATAATAGAATTAGTTGAATAACATAATTTTACATTTGTGTATGAATATTTCATGTCTAAATTTGTTCTTGTGCAAATTAACAACAAGTTTAATATAATGTATCCATACTATTGAAATCCTCTAAGTGATACAATCTTGCCAAGAATATTTATTTGAAACTAAGATGCCTAAATAATCATATAAAGAAACAATTCTAAATTTTTCTAAGTGATACAATCTTGCCAAGAATATTTATTTGAAACTAAGATGCCTAAATAATCATATAAAGAGACAATTCTAAATTTTTCTAACAATTCTAAATAATCATATAAAGAGATAAAAACCATCATTTTGATCTTGCTAACATTGAATTTTATCCCTAAGAAAAGACAAATATCATCTAAAATTTGAAGCATATAGTTCATTTGAATATTATTTTTTGCTATGATAACTAAGTCATCAATAAACATTAAAATATTCATAGGAAAATTTCTAACTCTAATAGATTCCAATGCAATAGAAGACATTCATTATTTTAATTCATTAATGAAGATGCTAAATAAAGTGGGTAAAAGTGGACATCCTTTTTTTAGCCTAATATTGTTAATTAGAATAAATTTTTCATGTGTTATTATTCTAGAATATAATTTTTATTAAATTATTCAACTTTCAAATATCAAATATAAGTTCTTTAGGATTATTAATATCCTTCAATTGCCTCCACAATTTATATTGAATAACAAAGTCATAAGCTTTGGCAAAATCCACAAAGTAGAGATAAACCTTATTAGATGGTCCTTTAGCTTGATCCATATAATACGTTAATGTAATCAAGTGATCCATTATAGAGTAATGCTACATAAAAATTGCATGTAAACTTGCCCCAACATTGTTCAATTCTACCCTACTCTTAAGCATTCTTTCAAATACATTGCCTAAAAATTTTGCAATGAGATGGTTGATCATAATGAATCTATAGTTCTTAAGCTTATTTCAATTACCTTTTTAAACTAATATTACTACTTTATTGATGCATCAATCTTCTAAATATCCATCCTATATATTTGAATTTAAAAGCTTACAAATTTCTATACCAATTATGGTTCCTCCTCATTTAAGCAACTCTACATGCAATCTTTAAGTTTCTATTGCATTGTTAGAAACTAGTCAAGTGAACCCTACTTTTGTCTTAGCTTGAGTAATGTATAGAGGTAGTGGAGAGGTACAGTGAATATGCATACTCTATTCATTCTTAAAAAGAGCTTTAAAGAATTTAAAAATTGCTAAAAAAATCAAAATTCTAATCTTTTGGTAAAAACATTATCAAATTATCTTAGGATTCTTCTTAATCATATTGAGGAGTTATGTCTATTGAGGAGTTATGTCTGATGCTTCTTGATAAATTTTCTTTTCTTTCACCAAATAATATTTTTGTGTATTTTAATGACCTCTATATTGATTAGTTCTTTTAACCTATAATCAAGCTTGTTTACAATTAATGTCGAACTATAAGTTTTCTTTCCTACCTTCTAACAATGATGTTACATTGGAGGCTACCATTACTAGAATTTCTATAATGATATTATAGCCTTCATTATGAGCCCAAAGTTTATCAACTTCCTCTCTATATTATTGCTATTGATTCTTTGTTAATTTGACATTATATATTCTTTTACTTCATTTGGTAGTCTTGCATATAGCTTTGATATTGAAAATCATACAATGGTGTGATGATTCAAGCAATCTATCACTAATAATCAAATTAGAAATTATGTTCAAAATGTCATGAGTGCAAACAAGTAGGTTAATAATTAATTTGCCTTGAAAACCTTCAAAAGTATATAGCATAGAATTTGAATATTTGGAAATACCTTTCAGAACTAAAAGATCAGAAGAATGTAGCTAAGAAAATAATTTTTGACCAAATCTATTTGTACAAATATTAAAAGAAACATGTGTGCATTGATCATATACCAAATAATTGAAATGCTTTAAAACTTATTTAGAAGCACCACAAGTATTGAAATTTCCTTATATAATTAATTTTCTAGTATGGGCAAGTTCAGTAATCATTCCCTAAATATTAAAATAGGCATTCTTTGGATAGTTCTAAACCATCATAAATAGAAATTATTTCTAGAATACAGTAATAGAAAGCATGAAAGATAAAACCTATTCATTATGATTTTTAACCATATGTATTGCTTATGATCATCAATTTTATTGTAGTCTTCACAATGCATAAGCTCATCTCTCACTACATGCATGATACCCCTAAAAACTCCTCCTCACTTACCAGTCTTTGCTATTTTAATTGAATATTTTTGAAAACCTAAATAAAAAAATTTGTAGAATCTTCTCTCTCATTGGACAAGCTATTGATTAACCTCAAAATTTAAGAACATTACCTATGTATTGAGTTTTTAATTTATACAAATGGTATTGTTCCATGTTTTGAAAAAATATATTTTATATAATTTACTAATAATTTTAAAATTTTTTATGCATCTAGTTTATAATTTGTGAAGGGTTTGATCTGTGTATTGAAAATATGCATGAGCATTATGATTACCACATTTTTATACAGTTAACGTAATTAAAAAATGAATTTGACTCCTCTCAAAAGGTGTATTTGTAAGTTGTGCAAGTTACAAGCCCTTGAAGATTAGTTACATGTGTTTCTGTCTTGTGTTGTACTACCCATTGAGATCATTTGAGATAGTGTTAGAATGTTACAACAAAAAACTTGCATGATTTATTTTTCTTACCCTCATTAGTGTTTGGTCTATTTTTAAAGTCTATGGTTTCTTTTACATGAAAATTTAATTTCTATTCAATAAATTCTATGAGTTTTTGGACATAATAAAGCTTCAATTTTATTTTATATATTTTGAACTTTAAAAAATTTCTAGTACATTATGTGTGGCCAAGAGCGAGTATGCATGTATAAACTGATCTCTGAAGTTCTTGAGATAAATAATAAGTTGACAAAAGAGTTAGAGTGACATCTATTTATGTTTCTCATGTATTTTGAGACATAGTTACTAGAAATGGAAAATGGGGCAACGGCAACGGCAAAGCAACGGAAATGGCAAAAAGTTAGGTTGCCAAAAAGAAACGAGCTTTAAATATAGAACCAACTAGTAACTTTAGCAATTTTTATATTTTAGTAAAATCATGTGTATATTTATTTGTTCATAGAACAACAATTTAAAATGCAATACAATACAATGATTTATATATAAAAAAATCTACAATATTTTTATTTATTGGTATCTCAAAACAATTACCCATCAATAAACCTAGATAGAAGTTGTAAAAGAATTTATTTAAAAAATAAATATTTAGACGGAGGTAATCAATATGCTAGAACTTGACAGTGACAAAAAGGTAGTGGCAGAACAAGTGAACAACATTTTAAATCTTTCATTCTAAATACCAATAATAAACAAAGATTCACCACTGCATGTTAATAATGAAAAAGATGAGCTGAAAACACTGATCTTTCATCTAGATAAACAACCATAAGGCAAGATTCGAGATAAACAACCATAAGGCAGTTTAGCCCATTTTGAAGAGGGAAGAGGACTACTTGTTGCAACAGCAGTGACTTACCACACAATGTTGACAAACGATTTATGCTTGTGGACAGCAACGCAGAAGTAGCAGCAATGGCTATGGAGAGCAATGCAAAAGTAGCAACAACAACAATAACAAGATTAGCAGCATTCACAACACAACGATGTAGAAGCGGCAACAATAGCAGAATTAGCAGCGTTCACAGCACAAGCCCCAAATGCTTTAAATGCTTCACTTGAATGTGTTGCTTATTGCTGTCCTCACCATAGAAGTGGCCCTAAATTTTTTCTCTCTATGTTTGTTGTTTCACACATTCAATTCGCTACACACCTGCATTTAACTCGTGACACATGCAGTAGTTGAAAATAAAGCATCCTATCCTTATCCTTTCGTATCTTTGAAACCGTAAAATTAAAAAAGTAAAATCAAAGTAAATGAAACTTGTTAAAAACATTTGAAAATAGTGCAGGACTCTATTTCTGCTCATTCATTTAGATAAACAATCATAAGGCAAGATCCGAGATTAGATCTATGAATAGAAGGATTTGCTGCCCCTTGAAATAGGAATAGTGAAAGGCCAAAGATGAGCTTATTATATTAACTTTGAAGAAATGGACTTTAAAAATGAGACCCTAATATTCTGTCAAGATATGAATTGGAGCGATTGAACTTTACTGTGATAAGAAACTATGACTCAAAGAAAAGAATCTCAATAAAAAAAACCAATGAAGAGATAATGTACAAAAATGGTCTCTAAATCTGCAGTTTAGCCCACATTTTGAAGAGGGAAGAGGAGTGCTTGTTGCAACAACAATGACTTACCACACAATGTTGACAAACAATTTATGCTTGTGGAGAGCAAAGCAGAAGCAGCAACAATGGCTGTGGAGAGCAATGCAAAAGCAGCAGCAGCAACAGCAATAACAGGATTAGCAGCGTTCACAACACAACGATGTAGAAGCAGCAGCAATAGCAGGATTAGTAGCGTTCACAGCATAGGCCCCAAATGCTTCACTTGAATGTGTTGCTTATTGCCGTACTTGCCATACAAGTGGCCGTAAATTTTTTTCCCTCCATGTTTATGTTTGCCATTTCACACATTCAATTCGCTACAAACCTGCATTTAATTCCTGACACATGCAATAGTTGAAAATAAAGCATTCTATCCTTATCCTTTTGTATCTTTGAAACCGTAAAATTAAAAAATAAAATCAAAGTAAATCAAATGTGTTAAAAACATTTCAATCTCCTCCGAAACGTTTAAGATGAGATAAAAATAGTGGAGGACTTTACCACTGTTGTGTCATCTAGATAAACAACCATAAGGCAAGATCCAAGTTAGATCTACCAATAGAAGGATTTTCTGCCCCCTTGAAATAGGAACAGAGAAAGGCCAAATATGAGCTTATTATATTAACTTTGAAGAGATGACTTTAAAAATGAGACCCTAACATTCTTTCAAGATATGAATTGGAGTGATTGAACTTTACTGTGATAAGAAACTCTGACTCAAAGAAAAGAATCTCAATAAAGAAAGACCAATAAAGAGATAATGTACAAAAATGGTCTCTAAATCTGTAGTTTAACCCATTTTGAAGAAGGAAGAGGAGTGCTTCTTGCAACAGCAGTGAGTTACCACACAATGTTGACAAATGATTTGTGCTTGTTGAGAGAAATGCAAAAGTAGCAATAATAACAATAGCAGGATTAGCAGTGTTCACACCATAGGCCCCAAATGCTTCACTTGAATGTGTTGCTTATTGGCATCCTCACCATAGAAGTGGCCCTAAATTTTTCTCCCTGCATGTTTGTCGTTTCACACATTCAATTCGCTGTAGACTGTATTTAACTCGTGATAGATGCAGTAGTTGAAAATAAAGCATCCTATCCTTATCCTTTCATATCTTTGAAACCTAAAATTAAAAAATAAAATCAAAGGAAATCAAATGTGTCAAAAACGTTTGAAAACAGTGTAGGACTCTACTACTGTTGTGTCATCTAGATAACCAACCATAAGGCAAGATCCGATTTAGATCTATGAATATAAGGATTTGCTGCCCCCTTGAAATAGGAATAGAGAAAGGCCAAAGATAGCTTATTATATTAACTTTGAAGAGATGGACTTTAAAAATGAGACCATAATATTCTATAGAATATGAATTGGAGTGATTGAATTTTACTGTGATAAGAAACTCTAACTTAAAGAAAAGAATCAGAAACTCTAACTTAAAGAAAAGAATCTCAATAAAGAAAAACCAATGATGAGATAATGTACAAAAATGGTCTCTGGATCTATAGTTTAGCCCATTTTGAAGAGGGAAGAGGAGTGCTTGTCGCAACAGCAGTGACTTATCACACAATGTTGATAAAAGATTTATGCTTGTGGAGAGCAACGCAGAAGCAGCAGCAATGGCTGTGGAGAGCAATTCAAAAGAAACAAGAATAGCAATAGCAAGATTAGCAGTGTTCACAGCACAAGCCTCAAATGCTTCACTTGAATGTGTTGCTGATTGTCGTCCTTGCCATAGAAGTGGCCCTAAATTTTTTTCCCTCCATGTTTTCCATTTGACACATTCACTTTGCTGTAGACCTGAATTTAATTCGTGACACATCCTATCCTTATCCTTTGGTATCTTTGAAACCGTTAAATGAAAAAATGAAATCAAAGTAAATCAAACCTATTATAGTCAGAAACGTTTAAGATGAGCTAAAAACATATTCTACCGCTGCTCTTTCATCTAGATAACCAACCATAAGGCAAGATCCGAGATTAGATCTACGAATAGAAGGATTTGCTGCCCCCTTGAAATAGGAATAGAAAAAGGCCAAAGATGAGCTTATTATATTAACTTTGAAGAGATGACTTTAAAAATGAGACCCTAATATTCTGTCAGGATATGAATTGGAGTGATTGAATTTTACTGTGATGAGAAACTCTGACTCAAAGAAAAGAATCTCAATAAAGAAAGACCAATGAAGAGATAATGTACAAAAATGATCTCTGAATCTGTAGTTTAGCCCATTTTGAAGAGGGAAGAGGAGTGCTTGTTGCAACAGCGACTTACCACACAATGTTGACAACAGATTTATGCTTGTGGAGAGCAATGTAGGCAATGGCTGTGGAGAGCAATGCAAAAGTAGCAGTAATAGCAATAGCAGGATTAGCAGCGTTCACAACACAGTGATGTAGAAGTGGCAGCAATAGCAAGATTACCATAGCACAGGCCCCAAATGCTTCACTTGAATGTGTTGCTTATTGCCATCCTCACCATCCAAGTGGCCCTAAATGTTTTTCCTTTGCCGAACACATTCAATTCAGTACAGACCTGCATTTAATTTGTGACACATGCAGTAGTTGAAAATAAAGCATCCTATCCTTATCCTTTGGTATTTTTGAAACCATAAAATTAAAAAATGAAATCAAAGTAAATGAAATGTGTTAAAAATGTTTCTGCTTGGAAACGTTTCACCAGCAGTGATGGTTACTGTTCATGGGCGACAGTGTTTTGACGGGATTCCATTTCCCCAATGGGAAACTTTATGAATCGGCCGCATTTCTAGCAACATAGTTTTGAGAAAAGTGGACAAAAAATCCAACAATGCAATGTGTATTGCCAGAGTTGTATTGACGACGATGTGTATTTTCCAGACTAGTGACGACAAACATACGAGTAGTGACGACAGACATGAGATCCAATGTAGTGGTCTGCCATGCATGGAATTGCTTCAAAATTGCTTAAGAGCAAAAGTGTCGTATGCATCACAGACAAAATACTTGCCTGGAATCAGAGTTACCAAGATACATATTTCCCTTTCCAGTGGTAATAATAGTATAGCAACAGTGTAAACATGAGACAGGCAACTTCGTCATGTTTTTGATTTGATCATTTCACAAAGGGATGCAGTTTTTTGAGAAGTTAAAGGGTAATGCCGCAATGCAATGCAATGTATGTGGCCAGATGAACAGTGAGGATAGATGACACATCGTAGTAGAAAATATTATCGCTGCCAGTCCTTTTACTCATTGCGCCAAGGAATACATTTTTAGGATTTGCAGTTACATTGACATGCATTGCCCTTACTCGTCATTTTACAATAGGAAGTCAAATAACTCCTTGCATGGTGTGGTCCTCATCATTAAAAAAAATGACGATTCAAAGCACACCCCTTGGACAAAATAAATGTGAAAATTGCATGGGCTTTTGCATGGTGTGGTTCTCATTATAAAAAAAACATAGGAATTCAAAACACACCACTTAGACCAAATAAAAAGGGCTACAAGCACTGGTTATGAGACTTGTTTTGTCTCCTCTAATTAAGACCCTTTCTCACTTCCTACCTTCTCTTCCATTTGGAATAGTGGTTATTTTGTGGGAGCATTCTTGTGTCTCAAGGGATGAACTAGCCTTAGAATGTTGATGTGAAGTCACTGAAAGTGGTTGGTTTTGATCTAGATTAAGGAAGGATCCTACCAAGTCAGCTAGTCACAAACTTTACAAGAGATTGTATGTGACCATAATTAGGAACTCCATTCCACTTTCTCTATCATCCATTTATGCTTTCCATGTCTCACCTCACTGCCGATTTCATATTTTGATTTGGTGTCCTAGTTTGATGTGTCAGGTTTCTCAGTTAATTACTTTTGGGTTTTTGCAGTTAACTTTCCAATAACCATTAATCATCCATGGAGCCCACAGACTCGTTGGTTTGAAATTATGCAAGGGCATAAAAGGCCTATGCCTACTTTGGGGAGGACCCACTTGCATATCTTTTGGTTTGGTTAAGTTAAGTTCCTTATCCTTAGACATTGTTACAATCAAATTCTTTTTATTTACTCCATCCATGTCATCCAATTGTACGCACCTTCACAATTATTTGTAATGAACTCTTTTTTATTGTTGTGAATGCCCTCTTTCTAGTAATCTTTATGTCAAGCTTTTTTTGAATTGTATGGATCGCTTCTCTTACTTAACCCATTCATCAGTCTTTCCACTAACAACATCAAGCAACCAATTTATTATAATCGCAACTTGGCTAGATAAAATTACCAACAAGATAAGGTATTCAACCATTATCTATTGCACTATATATACTAATCCTTGGTTTTGTTGTGATTGTAGTGGGAAGCGTGAACTAGAAGTGGGACTGTCTTCACCAAGGAGGATGCAACCATATCACTCGTGGAAGATTATTCATAACTACGAGATCTCTTCTACCTCTCCCTCATTCTTCTATTACCAAGAGGGGTTTGATGTCCTTTGGATTCATTGGTGTTCTTTCCTATTTTCATGAACACCAATTTTGTACACAATTGTAATATTGTATGCTCAGGCACTTCTGTATTTGTTTGTGTTCTCTGTGTCACTCTACATGTTAGTCAAATAAGTCCACATGCCCTATTATATTTCATAAAGGACTTGTTCCTCTTCTTATGTACTCTAAGATGAGTTTTCATTCAGTCGTGGGGGTATGATAAATCATGTTTTTCATCACTCTGATATCAGGTATGCAATATCTCAGCCCAAGATGTGATATTGTACATTCGATATCACAGTGTTACTCCTGGATCTATAAATACAATGCCCAGGTACACAATTAGGAGTAAATTTTTAGTAGTCAAGTAGTGAAACTCTTGTAGTTTGTCTCTTTGCAAGTTAGAATATTTTCCAAGTGCCCACAGTAGGAGGTCTAAGTGTGAACGGATCTTTATTCAAGCATTGATGTACTTGAACACACCATTGTGTTGGCAATAAAGACAAGCTCTTTAATCCATTCCTAGCAACACTTGAGACTTTATTTCTTATGCATTTATATAGTGTGATTTCATATAATTTACATTAATGTTATTTATGTAGTGATCAATTTTGATTAGTTAAGTAGTTATTAAAATACACAAGCACGACCCCTTTAAACATATGTGTGACACTTTGTAGCTCAGAAATGATTAGCGTTTGACAACCCAGTAGTGTTCATGCAAAGTTTAGGATGTGTCCAGGAAGTGGAAATGGTTACTTGTGTTAGGCTAGGCTAGACCATAGTCTACTTAGCAATTAATCACTCTTACTTTTACTTTCATCTTTGTTCTAGGCAAGTGATTTCATAAAAACACAAAATAATAAAAATCTTAAGCCGCAGTCACACTTAACCATAAAATTGCACTCCACAAGTGGGACTGAGAAGACAATGAATGGACAACACATGTGCATTATTTAGCTCTAGTGTACTTAGTAATTACAGTCTATGGAATTCGACCAGATCGCATGTGAACACTTGTGATTTGTATGGTTGGGCATAGGGGTACCTTACCGCTCATCAAGTATCATAAGTCTTATTAACCATTTACAAATCTTCTTAATGATAATTAGAGGAATGCTAATCTAATTCATAGATTAGTACTAATCATAAGCTATCAAAGATAGTATACAATAAGTCCTATTATTGGTTTTGGTAAATTGTAACATCATCTTAGGCTTGTTATTACTTTAGATTAGGTTGTACTAAGTTGGTAAGAACTTCTTGTGTTTTAGTAGTGTTGTTATATCAATGCTGCAAATTTTCTATTGTTATAGCATCTCTTCACATCGTGGGCTTATGACCAACTTATGATGCTAATTAGTAAGTTAATATTCATAGTCTTACATGGGCTAGACCACTTTGGACTCAGTTATTAATTCATCATTAAGTTGTTTTAACTACTTTACAACAACTAATGAATTGTTATCTTAAATATAACTTGCTCTTATCACCTTTGTAAGTCATATTATAATGATTATAAGCCCTAGTAGAGACAAGAGCTTTGAGACCCAATGGCAAAAGAGGTAGCTTGCTATAGCTTTTTATTTAACCACTCAAATAAGGAGTGATTAGAGAAAGTTAATATCAAGGACAAAGGATCAATCTTCCATGAAGGTCCATGATCAAGAACCATTAATCCAAATGCAGCTAGAATCCATAAGGATGATCTCCTCCTAAAGTTCTAACATCTTCACTTCTTAGAACCATTCAATTATGATGATTCCAATATGTTTGAATGGGGTGATTATCATGAACTTAATGAATTTTTCTACATTCCACCAGAGCATGTTTGTGATAACATGATTAAACAAATCAACATGGTTGATGTTCCAACATAAAGAGTGAACAAGTGCACCTCTATGCCTGTGTTGATGAGATCCTATTGATGCAAGCTCATCTATGCAAGCCTATTGACATGATCTCATCAACACATGGTCTGACATGTTGATGCATATGCATTGATGTAGTGTTTGTTGTTTCCTATATAAATATATGAGCCAATTGCATTTATGGTATTTGTAAGTTGTATGGTAGCAAAGCTCTTGCAGTTTTTCTTCTCAATGGTTAGAATATTTTTATAAGTGCTTGCAATAGGAGTGAGAAGTGTACAGATCTTTGTACAAACATTAATATACCTAAGCACTTCAATGTGATTGACAATAAAGATGAGCTTTCTTCATAAACCTTGTAGCATTTGGAATAGCTTAATGTTTTACTTAATGAATTTATTATTCATTCATTTTACTTCAAGTAATTAATATATATTAAATAGTGATTAATTAAAGTGTATAAGTACAACCACTTCAAGCATACATTTAATACTTGGTAATCCTAGTAGCGCTTAATGCTCAGTAACTGAGTAGTGTTGTATGTGTTGAAGATGTGTACGAAAAGTGGGAATGGATGCTTATGTTAGGAATAGTTAGACATTAGTTAATTCCTGGATCAAGTAGTTAGTTGAACATTAAAATTTCTTTATTCTTTATTCTTTAGTGACTTAATTCATAAAATATAAAAGACTAAAAATCATATTCCTCAATTACACTTAGCCATACATTTGCACTTTACAAGTGTGATTGGTAAGACAATGATTGCAACGATTAGATTCACCTCCTAGAGCTAGTGTACTTAGAAACCTAAAGTCCTTGGAATTTGACCAAATCACTTGTGAACAATAGTGATTCGTATGATAGAGTGTAGGGCATACTCATTGCTCATCATTAACATCATTGCTGGGGACTTTAGCTAGTTGTATGCATTATCTAGGCCTTAGTGGAAAAATCATTCAACATCATTGGATAGAACCTTAAAGCCATAATCATTCTAATACTAATAACGATTGTAAAAAGCACACTATTAATTTTCTTCTAATCCAAAATGTCTTCTTCTCATTGGGATGATTATCCTCTAAAATTCGAGCACACATTCAATCTAAGGAATGAATGATCAAACCAACTAGTTTCCCAACAATGCCAAGTGGTATATACTCATTTAGATGGATATGCACTTGATTTCACATTCATTCTACATCAAGATGACTAGATGCAATGGAGAGACATAGAGGGAAACATTGTGTTGTTTCTTGATCAATTAGTCCCTATGATGCTCCAACAAGCTCTTATAAGGTTGGGCATTTAGGGGTTCCATGCTGAATACATTATGTAGGATCACAACTCTAGGGATTACCATCCCACTGAGGCACAACTTAAAATCAATTGGTAGTAGGAGAAGTGCTATGAAATTGTGAAGGGAAAATAGTTTAATAACCCCTTGACCCTGTTGGGCCAAAAAAGCACTGAGGATCCCTTCTCTAGGGGGTTCTCATTTCATTGACTTTCCTCCCCTTGGTTTTGATGAAAAGGGCTTGAATTAGAATTTATAGTCCACTTTAAACAATCTTGGTTTAGGCAAGAACAGATCTTATGATCATGGGAGATCCAAAGATGGGAGTCATGGCAAGGATAGGGAGAAGCATTATAATGATGATTATGGTCATGAACTTATAGTTGGCTCCTTAGCCAAGTGGTTCAGAACCTAAACTTAGTAAAAGACCATTCTTTTAAACCAATAGTTCTACAAAGCCCTCATAGACTCATGTGGTTGATAACCATGCTTCTCCCTCATCCTCTACATCCAATCCATTTAAGTCCCCTTTGAACCAAACACCTTCTAAAGTACATATCATCATGCTAACCCATGCAGTAACTAATTGGATAAAGGTTGGCCACCTTCCTAGGAAAATATTTGAGCTTAAGAGTCCCTTAATCTATCTCCAAATTACTAGAAATGAGTCTTGCAAAGCTCTTCTAGATTTAGATTCTAGTGTTAATCTAATTTCTCACGAGATGTACAAAGCTTGGAACCTAAATCCACTCAAGAAGAGTAACATTCGCCTTGAATTAGTAGACTAGTCCATCACTATTCCCTTGGTATTGGTGGAGGACATTATGACTACTGTTTGTAAGTGGTCCTATTCTAATGACTTCCTAGTGATTCGTTTTGACAATTGTATGGGGGACTTTCCAATCATCATGGGAAGGGCTTGCTAAGTACCATTGATGCATAGTTAGGAATCAAAGATCTTTCCTTGGACAGTTCCAAAGAAAATGCATTTAGAAAGAGTAAGAAGAAGGGAGTTCCATGGATCACATATAGTGATACAGGGTGTAATTGTGTGCAAAAACTTTGGATCATAAAAAGCACATCAATCACAACATGTAGATAGTCTGTAGATGAATCTAAAATTTAAAAGTTTCAATACATAGTAGCCACAAAATAGGAGGGCATTTAGTGGCTAATAGCTAATCTTAAAAGTAGCATACTTTTTATGGAACCCACAGAGAGTTTAACATGTACCTATGTCGATGGCATGGATGAATTAGAACAAGTTCATTATTAACTCTCTAATGAAAAACCTAATGATTCTTATTGGGAAGAGTTGGAGATCCCTAAAAATTTTAAATAGGAGCCCTTATAGTTAAAAACTCTACTTGCCAGCATGGAATATGCATTTTTTAAAAATGGCAAGCTAGTAATTATCAATGCCAACCTTACTTATAAATAGAAAGAGATGCTATTGAAGGTGGTCAAAAAATGGCCAAAAACCTTTGCTTAGTTATATCTTGAACTCAATGGGATTGATCCTTGGATATGCTAGCATTGCATCTATATTTTTCCTTTGATAAAGATAAAGACGTAGCCATAGCAGCGGTTGAAGTAGATCATTAAGAAGAAGATTCAACAACTCCTCAAGGTGGAGTTCATCTATTCAATTGTGGATAACAAGTGGGTTAGCCTACTTGTGTGATCATGCTGAAGAAAGGTAGCAAGTGAAGGATCTATATTGACTTCAGGCTGTTGAACATGATAACCTACAAAGATCATTTCTCATTGCCACTTGTGGACCAAGTGTTGGATACTATCTTTGGGCATTATTATTACAGCTTTTTGGATGGTTATAGTGGCTATAACTAGATTTAAATTACACTAGAGGGTTAGGAGAAAATAACATTCATAAGTTCCTAGGGGAATTTTGCATACAAAAATATGCCTTTTAATCTATGCAATGCCCTTGCAACATTTCATTGCCTTATTCTAAGCATTTTTCAATTGTAGATTGGTAGCAGATGGAAGTCTTCATGGATGACTTCTCCACCTATGGTGCTATGTTTGAGAAAGTCCTGGATTGCCTTGAGTAATTGCTAAAAAGATATGTGACAATAAATCTTTGCCTTAATTGGCAAAAGAGTCATCTAATAGTCTAGAAGGGCATTGTGTTGGGTCATAGAATCTCACAAGCATAGATTAAGATGAGCCCTGAAAAGATTAGGGTCATCTAAGGAATTACCTATTAGCCAATAATTGTTAAAGATGTTTGGTCATTCTTTGGTCACACTAGCTACTACCAATGATTCATAGAGAATTACTCTAAGATCATTAAACCATTGGTGAAGCTAACAAGGAAAAATGCTCCATTTTTAGGGAGCAAGGAATGTGAAAAGACATTCCATCAACTCAAAGAAAAGCTTGTAGAAACTCCAATTATACGAGCACTTGACTAGTCTTGGCCATTTCACATAATGATGAATGCATCAAACTATGCCCTGGGAGCATTCTTACACAATTGGACAATAACAAATGTCCATACTACATCCCCTATACAAACCGAAGCATTATGGGCACACAACTCAACTACACCAGGACAAAGAAATAATTAATGGTAGTGATATATGCCTTGGAGAAATTCAGACACTATGTTCTTGGGTACAAGTTGTTTTGCACATAAACAATAGTGTAATTCACTGCCTACTGAACAAACTAACGATAATCCCCCATGTCATCTGGTGGCTTGTGATCTTGTAAGAATTTGATCTTACAATGATAGATCACAAGAAGACTAAGAACATGGTCACTATTCATTGTTGGCGACCGTTTGGGATGCGACCGCCAATGAGTTTCCTCGAATAGGATTTAGGTGCCTGCTGGTCTCTGGCAACACCAAGGCCCAGATACCTCCAAATAAACTCAATAGTTAATGTGAGTATGTGTATTTGTTGTTGCGGCGTGTGGTTGTGAGAAAGGTAACGATTGCGTTGTGTGTAAACTACAAATGACTTACTTTAAAGAGATTCAGCTAACTTTGCTAAGTACTAGGAGTTGTTGAAAATTTCCTATTTTGTTCAACTGCCTAGTCTACGTGGTCCTTATAATACCTACTTGTAACAAATAAAATTTTGCAAAAACATTTGAGCACAACTCCGCAATCTACTCCTAATTTTCCCCAGAGAAAGAGATAGTTCCACAAGAAAACTAGAAATAGAGCAAGATTCGATGGAAATAAGCAGAAAAGAAAAGAAAGCAGATTTGTGTAGACCTCAAATATTTAAACAAGGTAAAATGACACGAGTAAACACTTCGCAATAAAGCTATCCCAAATTCAATATCTACGAATTGTTCAAACTTCCAAGGCTCAAACAAGCAATATCTTCAAGACAATCCTATTATGCTACCAAAAATTGCTGCGTAAACTACCACGTACGAGACTCCATTTTGACTAGATAATAGATGTCAACGATTGCATTCAAACAGAACCTTTAAAAGACTTGACAATTTCTGATTGAAATACCACGAGAATTCACTTTAAAGATAAAAAGAAGCTATTCTGGTCCCATCAAAATACCAAAGATTTTCTGAACCCTCTCGACTACTGAATTGTTCAACGGCGTGACTACAAACAGAGGCTCTCTTACAAAAATCCTAATAGCACTTCCCACACGTTGCACAATAATGAAATTTACTACTAAAATGATCTTAAGGCTTTTAAACACAAGCGCTTCTATGGCAAAATTTTAATAGAAATTTCTATCGGGCAACAAGTATAATAAGAGCAATCTAAAAATCCCAAAATTACTTGCCAAGGATGATACTATCTAAACCACTAGCTAAACAATTTAAACAAAACAAAAAATGAAATGCATAACTCATAGGACCATGACAAAGAGGCTAAAATGTTTATTCTAGCAAGCCATCTTGCAAGCAATCGTTCACGATTTCTTTACAAAGCTCTTCTCAAGACCTCAAGTATGTCTCCAAGTGAGAGCCCAAGTGTGATCCCAATGTCAAAAGTATGATGTATGAGACATCCCAAAAGTCCCAATGTTATGATGATTCTTCCTTCTTGACCCCTAAAGCCTTTTTATAGGGTTCAAAGGTAGGTAGGGAAGTTACATATTCAAAAATATCTCACCTAACTTCTCTCCCAAGTAACTTCGCCAACCAATTAGGAGATTACTTGTCCAACAAGTTAGGAGGTTACTTGCCCAACAAGTTAGGTAAGTTACAATAATTTTGGGTGGTTTCAACCACCAAAGAGACAAAAAGGCTACGATTGACAAGTGTCCCATGTAGTTGCCAAGTGTCTTCATGTAGTTGCCAAGTGTCTTCATTCAGCTGCCAAGTGTCTTAATGGAGATAAACAAGTTGTAGGTGACAAGTGTCCCATGCAAGTGACAAGTGGCCATTGTGGAGAAAAAGAGGTTGTAGTTGACAAGTGGCCTTGGTGGTGGTTATAACCACCATTTCAATTGACAAGTGTTCAATTCACATGGGACTTTGAACAATTGTTGCACAAATTTCCTTTTAAAATCATAAAATATTTACTTGGTACACAACCAAGGGTTGTTAAACTTACATCAGCAATTAAATAATTTATATCAAAACCCAAAATAAGTGTTGTATGCTTTTTTAAATAAAGAAAATATTAGAGCCACGTTAATGTACCAACAATTGGATAGATATATTTCTCAACTAAATTTAATAAGCCAGCCCAAACTGCTAACGTGTTTCCAGCTGATCAGTGTAAAGTGTCCATAAAAAAATCATTTGTTGTTGCAATTGCTCCTGTCTTCGCCTCGAATATCATCGATACATGGATAACAAAAGAAGTAGAAACTAGCCAAGCACAAAAGAGATTGAATTGGCGCACTGACTAAGAAATGTCATTGCTACATTTCCAAAATCCTTCGATTTGGTAGGCATCATCGTGGTCATACTGATCTTGCTAAACCGAACAGGCATATCCAAGGCAGGCTTTGTGGCAACACGATGCATCAACACCAGCCCTAATGTGCATGTCCTCACCAACACCATGGCCATTTTCGTGACTACCGCGGCTGCGCGTTTCTGTTGGCGTTCATAGACAACGCCATGCCCGTGCCACTGCCATCCTCTCCACCGGTGTCCACTGTATTTTTTTTTGGCCACCATGCCAGCCTTGAACTCTATCAGCTTGCGTCGGTGTAGGAAGAGGATCGCACCATCCAACAAAATACCAGCATCATACAAATTTCCTGTCAAACCCTCATGGCACCTTTGGTTGCATCAGGCAGACGTCTCTCTTCTGGCTGATCCTGGTCAAACTTGTTCGGTCTCCCTGGGTAGAAAGGAATTTCAGGGCCTCCACTAACCTCATCAGCAACAACACCTGCAAGCTGTTATTCAAAGTTACTGCCGTTGCCATGCCCTAATGAAACTCGCTCTCGTAGATGTCATCATTACTGAAAACCTGTGTGCCTTCTTGGCATCCCTACTGTTTTTTGTTCGTCTGGTGGCGGTTTCCTTGAAGTAATATTTCTCTCAAAGGTGTAATTGAAATAATAATAATAATAATAATTCAGTGCTTTCAAACACAGAATCTCGATTCCGATAAGTTGCTGGTCAGCAACGCCGTAAGCTACTGCTGTCTGATTTAGGTATGAGATGGTTCAGTGTTTTGGTAGCTATTTCTTGCCCCGCAGGACTACCGTTCTTTAGAAGCCACATCAACGTAGGCATCAAATCGGCACTATCCACACATGTACAGATGGATGTCCTCGTTATGACTGTAGAGATTTTCGAGAACAGTTGCAGCATCTTCCTTTGCTCTTGAAGACCCAATTTCAAAAATTTGGACACGAGGGGGGATTCCACCAGCTGTAGTATAACCCATTTTCTTTCACTCTATTCCATGAAATTACCAAATGTGCCAACATTCACCTATCTTAGTTACAATGGAACAACAAAGAGGAGGAGTCCACTCTCTAATCAATTTCTTGATGAACTCATCTTTGTTGCTGCTATAAATGAACAAGTATTCACTGAACCAAACTAGTATAATGACATCCTCACTTATCTTCTCACTTCGGAGATTCCACAAGAGCTAGACCATAGGAAGAAACAACAATGTCTTCATCAGGCCAAACAACTCATGGAAATTAATGGACATCTTCACAAGGTGTGCATTAATGGCTTGATTCATTCATGTGTTCTTGATGTTGACCAATTGCATGTTCTCCAAGATGCTCACGATGGCCATTGTGGGAGCCACTATGCAAGGATATGCATGACCATTAAGATCCTAATGACATGGTATTACTGGCCAACAATCTTTAGGGACATCCATAACTTCATTT
>MNCI01013940.1:0-20995 GCA_015680685.1 Gnetum montanum
GTTGTTAAATTAAGAGCGTAGATTGCTGACCCTACATTTCTCAACTAGCACTAATAGGAGATGAAGCTATGGAACAACTTCATGCTAAACTAAAAGGGGTTAAGGATGCAATGGAGATGGCGGTGTTCTACTAATCCTTAGCAGAGGTCACACAATACAAAATTTAGAAGGCATTGGATCATACCTACCAAGAGAACATGTAATTGATCACAAAGGACCATCCCTTGTGGAATGTTAATGTGCATAAGAAATAGTTAAGAAATTTCATCCATCAACAACAAGAGAAACTCGCTAGAGCAAACACAAAATTAAGAAGATTGGTAGCAAAAAATAGAAATCTTTGAGGTCCATGCCCTTCACCAAAAAACTGTGATTGAGGTAGCCACCTAGAAATTAGAGGCTCTCAAATTTGAGAGAGTCAAGGACCATTATAGAGAATAGGTCAGTCTACACAAGGAAGTATGAAAAACACATCTAGTTGGGGAAGGTGAAAGTGAACAAAACCCTCCAATAGCTTTAGGAGGGAAAAAAAGTATGGTAATCCATCATTGATGGGATAAAAACCTACAACAATGTGGATATCTACATGAAGGAGCTACAGATTGAAGAGATGATTGTGTGTATGGATCTTGCCAATCTTCATTATGAAAATATAGCCATGTTGACTACTAGAAGGTTATAATCTAAATTAGAGATGTAGGTGGCCAGCTTGTACCTATTGTATAAGGCCAAGTTCAACATCACAAGGATACCAAGAAAAAGCTTGTAGTGACAAATGCTAAACTTGAAGTTCTTAAGGCATGATTCATTGATCAACGATTAACTATCAAGAACTTAGCTAGGAGAATGAACGACTAACAGGAGCTACAAAACATAGTCAAGGTGTTTGACATCAAATGCTAATAGTTCACTTCCTAGTTTGTCAATGTAAAGGAGATGTTCCTGATAATGCCCTATCTATGGGATGTCCTTATTGTAGCCCACTTTGGTGATGCCACATGGATTGTGAATGATCCCCAGAGTAAGGAGAAGAAGATGAAGGCATTCCTTAATGCCTTTTACCTTCCACTAGAGGTTGTAGTTGTAGCAGGAAAGCCATAGCCACCTTAGCTACCACATGTGCTTGGAGCTGATGAAGCTCCTTTAGAACCTCAAGACCCTCCACCACCTAGGATTGTCTGATCTTCTCCACCATATTCATGTCATTAGAGGATGTGTTATCCAATTTTTATGTAGTCATCTCATGGTGTTCAATTTTGTGTCATGAATACCATAATTTTTGTAATTTGTTGGTTCGTACACTCAAGCACTCAGTTTTTTCAAGTCAGTTTATTTTGTTAAGAGTTAGCCAATAATCCCATACCTTCCTAATTTTGTAAAGTAACTTGAGGATGAGTTTTCATTCAATCATGGGGGTATGATGAAGCATCAAAGTGTCACATTGATGGACTTCCATTAATGTGGCCTCATTGATGGACCCCTATCAATGGGGCCCTATTTATGTGGTGTTGCCTTATTGACAGGGCCACATCGACATAACATTTGCTATGTCTATGGCATTCCATCGACATAGTACTATAGAAAAAACTATATATACAAGTTCCCACCCATGTTTATGGGCATTCAAGTCATAGTAGTAGCCAAACTCTTGTAATTTTTATATTTCAAAGTTAGAATATTTTTTCAAGTGCTTGCAGCATGAGTCATTGAGTGTACAAATCTTTATTTGAGCACTATTGTACCTGAACCACACTAGTGTGGATGATAATAAAGATGAGATTCTTGATAAACCTTATAGCATTCTGGATAGTTTAAGATGTTTTATTTATGCATTTAATGCTTTCAGTTATTTATTCAATGTTTCCCAATAATTAGGATATTTAAGTAATTAAGCGAGATAAGCTAGATAGATTAAATACATAAGTATAACCTCTTTGAGTGTAAACACATATTTGCTTGGTAATCCCAGTAGTGTTATTTCTTGGTGTGCCCAATAGTGTAGTGCTTGCTAATCTAGTATTGGATATGTGGGTCTAGGATGTGTATAGAAAGTGGGACCAAATGCTTATGTTAGGACTAGTTAGAGATTAGTTAGTTAGCTAAATTGAATCAGTTATTAAATTACTTCATCACTCTCTTTAAGCACCAAAAACAATAAAACATAAAACAATAAAAATCATATGCCTCTATCACACTTAACCATACCATGAGCATCGCAAGTGTAATTGGGAAGACAATGAATGACCTTTGGGCAAGGTTCACTTCCTAGAAGACTAGTGTACCAGAAACTAGAGAATCCAACCTTCACCACTTATCACTTACTCTCATGTTGAGAAAGGATTTTCAACTCTATTCATACAAATGAAATGATAACAATAATGCAAGAATAGAAAGAAAAATGGGAGAAATCAACAATTTCCTTAAGAGAAATGAGTAATTGGGTAGCAAGGAAGCATAGATCTTAGACTATCCTCATCAAGTATTAGGAAGAACAAGGTCCAACACCTTAATTTATACAAATTTTGAATACATTTAATATAGAGACAAGGGCCATCAATGGATCTTAAAAGTCTTCACCTACTAGGTAGGTGGCTCCTAAGGCATCCTTGTTGAATTTCCCCTTGTTGAAAACTCGTCCTTGAGTGAAAAAAAGGAGGAAAAAGTCTTTTACAAAATTTTGGGAAGGTATGGAATTATTAAGTAACTATTGACACAACAAACACTAAGTGCCCAAGTGTACAGATTTACAATCATTATAAACTTGGATGTTCATAATAAGAAAATTGAACACCATGACAAAAATTTACAACACAACTCCTATAATTGCTTGAAGACAAGGAATATGATCAGATGGCCCTAGGTGGTGGAGGTTCTTGAGGTGTTGAAGAACCTTCTCTTACCTCTAATGGATGTGGCTATTATGGTTGAGGCTATGGTTGTGGCTATCTGGCTGTAGCTATAACTTTTGGTAGAAGACAAAAAGCATCCAGCAATGCTTTCATCTTCTCCTCCTTACTCTTGGGATCATACATGGTTCACACAACATCACCAATGTGGATTAGTATGGGAATGTCCCAAGGATAGGGCATTGTAGGGAATAACTCCTTAATTGTGTACAAACTAGGTAGTGAACTATTTATGTTCAATGTTGAACGCCTTGACCACATTCGGATTGATTGTTGGTTTTTTTCATAAGAAATTAGATTATACTATGATCAGTATGGACATAGATCAAATACTTGAGCACATAGTGTTGGAATTTCTCTAGTGCATACACCATGACCATAAGCTCCTTGGTTGTGGTGTAATTAGGTTATGTCTCGGTGATACTTTTGTTGGAACCATCTATATAGTATGGCCTCTTTTGGTCATCAAATGATGTTAGTACCACAAAAAGTGCATACTTTGAAGCATTTTTTATGATATGAAAAGGCTTAGATCAATCTAGAGCTCAAAGGATTGGTGTCTCAATAAACTTCTATTTTAAGGTTTCTAATGCCTTTTCACATGATTCAGTCCACTAAAATGGTGCATCCTTCTTGGTTAGCTCTACTAGTGGTTTCACAAAATTTGAAAGATTTTCAATAAATATTCTATAGTACCATGTGTGGCCTAAGAATGATCGAACATATTTGATGGTTTTTAGCCTCTAGGTGATGTTTTGTATGACTAGTTTTCTTAAGATCCACCTATATTCCTAATTGTGAAATTTTGTGTCCTAATATGATCCTATCCTAGACCATAAGATGGCTCTTCTGCAAATTGTGCTTTAGTTTTGTCTCTACACATCTTTTTAGTGCCTACTCTAGATGGTCTAGTGCTTGTCTAAAATCTAGCCCATATGTTGAAAAATCATTCATAAATACTTAACCATCATTGCCTAGCTATTTTTGAAAGATACGAAGTACAGGTCTCTAGAAGGTTGTGGGGGCATTGTAGAGACCAAAAGGCATTTTCTTATCGACAAACATTCCCCATGGACTAGTAAATGTTACCTTTTCTTTTTCCTTAAGTGCAATGTAAATCTAGTTATATCTGATGTACCCATCCAGAAAACTATAGTACTCATGTCTTACAATAGTGTCTAGGACTTGGTTAAAAAATGACGAGGGAAAATGATCCTTGAATGCTACAGAGTTTAATAATTAGAATTCAATGCATACTTTTCACTTACCCCCCTTCTTTGAAAAAATTACCAAAGCTTTAACCCATTCGCTATTTGCAATGGGATAAATGAATCCTACCTTTAGTAATTTTTCCAATTCTTTATTGACCACTTCTTTGAGCTTTGGATTTAGCCTTCTCTATAGTTAGCATCATGGCTTCATTACTGGATTTGTGTATATTTGATGTTGATAGATTCAAGGATCAATGCTAGTGATCTCATCATAAGACCAAGCAAATTTCATTGGCCACTTATTGACCACTTCCAATAACTTCTTCTTTTGTTCCTTGTCTAGGTTGGCGTTAATTATGATTGTTTAAGAAAGCATATTCTAGTGCTATCCCTAGGACCTTCAATTCTAAAACTTCTAGTTTGACTTTGTCTAGAATCTCTAGCTATCCCTATTCTATCTCTTCTTCTTGACATGCGTGTGGATAGGGGTGCCTTCTCCTTAATTGCTCCAACTTGTCAGCTTCTTCTATGTAGGCACTTATAATATGATTCGTTGATTCCATGTATATGTTTGATTCAATTTCTTTATTTGTAATTAGCCACTAGGTGCCTTCTTATTGAGTGATTGTCGCATACAAGAATTTTGGCACACACATCTATTTAACACATCTACTACATGTTGTATTATTTTCCTATTTGATTGCTCATATTCTTGGCACATAATTACACCCATTATCACTATATGTGATACATGAAAATTTGCATCTTTGAATGATTCTAGCTTCATCTTCCTTGGAGATTTCCAAGGACAAGTCTCTAATACCAAGCTTAGCATCTATGATGCTAAGCCAAGCTCTTCCCATTATGATAGGGAACTTACCTTTGTTTTTTCCTACATGAAAGATCAAAAAATAAATAGGGTAGGACCAGCCACTGATAGTAGTGATCACATCATCCACATTCTCTAGTGGAACTATGATTGCCTTTTTCTGCAAACTCTAGTCGAATGTTACTTTTCTTTAATGGTGGTAGATTCCAGGTTTGATACATATGTTGTAATATTAGGTTTACCCTTGATATAGAATCAAGTAGATCCTTGCATGATTTCTAACTTGCTATTTGAAGGTATACCAAGGAACTTCTTGGATCTGTTCACTTTTGAGAAAGTGCTCCTACCTTGATCCAATGGATGATAGTCTGAGTTAGCATGATAGTTGTATTTCCCTTGGACAATGATGGAAGATTATTGTTTTTGGGAGGATTGAATGTGGATGGAGTAGAAGTATATGTATTTTTCATCCTTCGAATCTTTTTTAGACTTTCTTAGAAGAATGGTCATTTCCTGGATTGGAGTTCATGCATGATTACTTCCTCTTGCATGTTGAATACCTTGGTTATGTTCTTTTGTTGAGGCTATGATGACAATTCTCCCTACATTGCAAGTGGTGGTATAGGTGGTAAATGTTTAGGAGGTTAACTCAACAAATGATCTACTTTTTAATGCATGTATGAATTGGAATCCATCCTTGGAGGTTTAGGTCATGGTATTTTGGTGGATAGTATTGAGGAGTTTGAACTGCTACATTTTTTGGAGAGATCATATGCTAGACATAGTATCCATAAGGTTCTGGTTGCCGATATGGGTGCTGTTGTCATGGTGGTGACAATGCCCATGATTATGGTTACTACCACTATTGATGGTATTACTCTTGTGGCTATAGGTAAGCTCCATAGGGGTAGTAGGCTGGTTGGAAGGTCTGTTGGTAGTTATCTTAAGGGTAAGGTAACCATTTGAGCATTTTCTTTTTGATGAATCTTGGATTAAGTGCATATGTCCCTCTTTCTTGAAAATTTGCCATTATAGGGTAGCACCCCTTGGGGTGTTTATATTGGCACACTACACATCCTTCTTCATCCTTTGAGGTTATATAAGAACATTCTATGAATAAATCCACTTTTCCTTTTCACCCAAAGTCTCTTTTATTCTTTTTCTTCTTTCTTGTGCTGAAGGCTTTCTCAATTCTTTCTTCCAAAATTTTCAAGTTGTTGTGAATTTTTCATCCACCAAATATGACATATTTTCTATCTTGGCTAATATATTAGTAACATTCTTTTGAATAGGTAGTGTCTTTTCTGTATCACCTCTTCCAAGGTTTATTCTTCTTGCTGATCACATATATGTACATCCCTCTGCTAGATAGATGGATCTTTGTTATACTCTTTGGCTAATTCTCTCTTCTTCAACTTATCCTCTTCCTTTGCCACTTGGTCAATGAGTCTCTAAATTTGATGGATAGTCATTTTAGGTAGTCTACCTTGGGCATAAACCCTAAGGATTTCCCTAGTTTAATTCCTTAGTCCATCGACAATGTGTATAAGCTGCTCCATTTGGGAAAATCCTTAGCTTGGGCACCTATGTAGAAGCGAATAGTATTTTCTCATTTCTACATCAAGGGATTCATGGATCCCTTGCTTCTACCCCTAGATCTAGTTTCTAAGATTGGACATCCAGGAGTAGGTTTGGTATTTATCATTGAAAATTTCAAGCATGGTACTCCATCTTATGATTAATTTAGGTTCTAATGATCTGTACTAGCTTTCTACATCTTTGATGATTGTTTGAGGGAATAACTTAAGTTTATGCTAGTCACTCTCTATATTATGTAGGGCACAGATATCATGAAATTCTGAAAGGTGATGTTGTGGATCTACGTTATACCCACCTTCAAACTTAAGCATATTTTTCATATCAAGTCACTTGATGCGACTATCCCTCACATGCCTAGTTGAAATGTAAACAAATTTACTTATATTTATCATGCTACGAGTAGCCAATAGGGGTTCATCATGATCATATGGTTTTCATGCTCGGTTTCAGTGCTATCCCTTTTGGTACTCATACCTCTCTATCTCTCTTCATGTCTATCCCTGTTTCTTCATGGTTCATGTTCTTCATCTTCCTCATTAGAATGTCTTAAGAGATAGTCATGTTGATCATGAGTACTATGTCTTTTCCTATTATGATCTCTATACCTTTGTTCCCTTCGATTAGAGTCCATCAATGATCATGAGGATGAAGATGAACCAGTGGGAGAATGATGCTAACTAGTTCTCCTCCTATGACTCTGGTATTCTTCCCTTTGTGATATAGTAGAAGCTTTTCTCCTTGAGTCTTTCTTGTACTTAGAGTCTATTGCTTCTCTTCTTGGTGTCTCTACTAAGGCTAAATGTAGTTGCATTTTGACAGGTTCTTCTAAACAAATAATAGATGTTTAGAAATGTACTTCATAATCTCGATGGAGTTTTTTTGTGACAAATGCATTGCCATCAAGTTATTCTATGATAACAAGAGAGTTCACATGTGTTTCCTTATTATTTACATGTTCGGTTTCTATAGTAGCATCTCTATGCACTTGTGCCTTTGTGGTTTGGTAGGGTCTCATAATGTGTTTGGTCACATGGTCCCCTTCTTACACTTGGCTTAGATTCATTTTCCTTAAAGCTATTTGGAGCATTGTGGGTGTTGAATGCTTTGGAGGCAAAATGATGTTATCCTATAGGTCTCTCCATCTCAACTGTCCATCTTGGTAAACGATGAATGTAAAATCAAGATAGTAAGAATCATTGTGAACATATGTTATGAGTGAGATGCTTGGTTAAGTGTGTGTTATTAGAACTATTTAAATATTATGAAAATTAACTCTTTAGTTCTTGTTACAACAAACTTTGTAAATTCAATTACTTAACACACATTGACACATCCCTAGCAATGATACCAATGATAAGTAATGAAGTATCTCAACACTCTAACATATAATTCATGAGTGCTAGTGTGTGACCATATCATAATTTGTGGATGGGTAATGTCATTATGGCTAGTAATTGAGGTTAAGTTTGATATTTCTATCTTTCCACTTTGAGCTAGTGAAGTGCAAGTGTATGGTTTAGCTCTTAGTGAGATGTATGATTACAGATGTTGTTAGGCTCTTAAGTGCTCCTAAAGTAAACATGATGAAATAATTTCCAACTATACTTAACTAAGAAAACATAAACTTATCTTAGCCTAATGCTATGGATATTTAGTCTTGGTCTATCATTCATGGCTTGGACTTGTGTAGCTATCATTGGGATTACCAAGTGGTATTACCACTGAGCAAATCAAGCAATGCCACTACTGGGTTACCAGATAACTACACTTAGCACTTGAAACTAGTTGTATCCATACTGCTTACTAATAACATGTAAAGTAAAGTGCTTTAGAAGGAAAAGTATTAAGCTAAGAAAATAGTTAAATTTATGCTAAGTAAGCAAATAAAACTAAATGAATGTTGCAATGATGGAAAGCAATACCAATATTTATTATCACTATGAACTATGTCCAAGTACAATTCACTTGAATAAAGATACCAAACAATTGTCAAACATCATATTATGGGCATTCACTCCATTGCTAAGGCTACAAAAACAAACTGCAAGAATTTGGCTAAGGGTGGAATAAAAAGCTATTGGATTGTGCACCTAAGTGCTGGTATTTATAGGCTTGCATGCATTGCAATACATCGCATCAATGATGACGTAGCATGTACCACAACTTCATATTTACAACATCATTTTTATGATATCGTATTACAACAAAAATTGACTTTATTACCTTGGTAGGATGAACATTGAACCCCTAGGTGATGCTTCTTATCCTTAATGAATTAACATGATTATAACAAGTAACATGCTTATAACATTGAAGTGGCATAGTAGAAGTATGGTGGATCCATAACCCATAGGTTTGATGTTCAAAACCTAGCTTTGATAAATTTGTCCAACAATTCATATGGATTTTTGGATATAATAAGATTTCATTTCATTTCATATGTTTTAATAACTAGATAATAAGGTTTTGAAACTTTATTATTATTATTATTTTGTGTGGGATGTTGGAATCTCAAAATAATTTGAGTATAGGTACATGCTAAGACATATAACCAACATAATGGTTTTAAAGATTTAAAGCGAAATGAATCAATATAATCATTTCTTTAAACTAACAAGCATAAATCTAAAGTCTATTTAATACCTTAGCCTTAATATAAGTTTCCTTGTATAATGAATCAACAGGATTATAGCAAGTAATATGTTATAACCAAGTGAGCTATCTTTCATCAACTATGTAATGGGATGTTAGAACTTGAAAGAATTGAAGGGTGTTGAAACCTCCAAAGAATTGTAATATAGTTCAATTAAAACTTTATAACTTAGCTTTGCCCACTAGAATTGAACCATGACTTGGAGCTTTCAAATTAGGAGTCTTACCACTAGGCTAACTCAAAATAATCGAAACATAAGTACATCATAAAACATACACTCAACATAATATATTAGAAGATTTATAAAGCAATATAATTTGAAGTAGTAGCCTCTTTCCAATGAAGACAATGGCCAAACCACTTGAGCCATCTATCTAATCAAATAATATGATTAATAATTAAGATATTGAACCTATGACTTGTAAACCTAAGTCATATGCTCTAACCAAGTTGTTTTCTTACAAGTGAAGGAATGGAATATGTGGTGCATGTTGGAACCTAAAATAATTGAAGCATAGATACACCCCAAGATATAAAGTCCACATAGAACTTTATAACTTAACATTGCCTACTAGATGTAAACCCACACCTTATAATTTCTAATTCAAGAGTCTTACTACTAAGCTAACATCTCATTGTTAAAGGAATGAAATATGTGATTTGCAAACTATAAACCCTATGTGTAAACCTATAACTTATGAATAAAAAATCAAATATTCTAAGCAAGTAAGGTATACCTTATTGAACATAGATTGAACTAAGATAAACATAAATTTTGGGATGGTTGCTCAAATAAATTTTAAAGTTTGTTCTTGTAGCAAGGTAATCAAGGAGTTGACCTCCCATTCCAATATAAAGGTGAAATTGGACTATTTGATGTAGGTTCTTTTTCAAGCCTTATGGTTGCATGTTGCAATGTGAATATGAGTTCGAGTGTCTAGTAGGAAGGAGTACTTCCAAGGTAGTTTTTGTCTTTTATGGTAAATATTATATAAATATACAAATAAGATATAACTCATCAACTTTGCATATTTTTAGAAATCTTCTAAATAGCTTCATGTTTTAGAACTCATTCTAAAATGCTTTTTTGTATTCTTCACATTTTCACATTCCCATATCTCTTAATACATGGAAATGAAGCTTTATTACATTCAAAGACTCATAGGATCTATTGAAAAAATATTACATTTTCTAGAAAAATAATGATAGACTCTACAAATTGATAGAGTACAAATGAGGGCATCAAAAATAAATCATACAAGCTTTTTGTTGTAACACTATAATACTATCTCAAGTAGGTAGTCATAACACATGTAACTCATCTCTAAGAGTTCCTAGATTTGTGCAACCTACAAATGCACTCTTCTTAAAAGAGTTGAATCCATCTTCCACTTTCAATTCTAAGATGATGAGAACTAAGTAATTTTTGCTAATAGCATTTCGATACTTGATGAGAATAGTAGTTGAAAGATATTAAGCTACTAAATCTAGTTTATTAGATCTAATGTGGTGTAAATAAAATTACCTCTTACCTTCCACATTAGCTTCCATTTGTATTAAAACCTTCCACTTGACTAGTTGGTGAACATGCCTAGGATTTTGTTGCATGTCCTTCAAAGAGATATTTCATTTTCTCAACCATTGCATCCTTCGAAAATATCAATCACAATCTCATGAATCCTCAAGAACTACTTTAAAAAAATTTTCTTGCCTTGAGATATTCAAGCTATGAGTGTATGTAATGAATTAGCATAAGTTAATAAATCACATTCATATAATAACATTGAGTAAGGTATCTACATCTTTATTTTTAACTCATCAAGAAGCAATTTTTTTTTTTGCACTCTTTCAATGTCTTTCCAAAGTTTAGTACTAAGTATAGGTTCCAAAATAACACATCTATATAATAAAGTGGAATGAATGATAGTTTGAAAAATTTATTTTTTAATATTCCAAGCCTAGAAGCCAAAATCCTTGTTTTTGTTTCTAAAAGCATACAAAGCCTTAAAACCTCTTGCTATTTTTTCTTTGATGTACTTCCCCTAAATGGAATTGTTCATATAAATAAGACCCAAATATTTAAAAGAATCTACTATTTTCACATTGTTACCTCCAAAATGGAAGTTATAAAAATAATTTCTTGTACCCTAAATCATTAATTTGGTTTTATCTACATGTACTTGAAGACTAGATAAATGATAATATTTTTTTAAAGTTTGCAATATATTTTGTATACCTTTTGATGTAGTAGAAATCACAATAGCATCATCTACATATAAAATAAGATTCACTACTTAGGATCTAATGTTGATAGCATGACTATCTTGCTTGTTGTACAACTATTCTTATATTTCATCAATAATATTATTTATCTTTGTGGATATGCTTTCCATAGAGTGTTATGGATAGAATATCAGTTAGTATTACCTATCTAGGACTTATAGTTGCCTATTCACTAAAATTATAGTAATATGTATAGGTGGTGGTTTACAAGACTTGTAACTTGTAAGTCATACCATCCCTTTAGTTTTCATGGTAGAAAAATTATGAATCATTAGTTGGATAGGATATAAGAAAAAGTCAATTTTTGGTTAGTTTCAACATCTTAGCTCAAATATCTTAGCCCCATTATCTTGTCCCTATTAACTAGGCCCCATTGATGTGGTCTGTTGCATTAACTAGGCCTTGTTGACTATGCCTTGTTGCCACAGACCTGTCAATGCATTGTCTCTTTTTGCCTATAAATATGCATACTCCTACTATGTATTGGCATTCTTTGATCAATAGAGTAGCCAAACTCTTGTAGTTTTATTTTGTAACCTTAGAGAATAGTTAGTGAGTGCCCATAGTGTGGATTTGAGTCAATTGTATGACATCTTATTCAATTGGAAATGTACCTAGACACATTCCATGAATGATAATAAGATCAAGATTGATTCTTATTCATTTCAGTAGTTTGACTTAGATTAAATTTACTTTCCATGTAATTTATGTTTCATGTGCTTAGTTAATATTTATGTTTCCATACATGTTAATGAATTGGCGAAATGAGTATGACTAGTTTTGAGTATAAACACATATTCTCTTGGTAATCCTAGAAGCATTATTTCTTGGTTTACCTAGTAGCATAGAACTTGGTGATCAGTTTTGGTTTGTCGCATCGACTGGGCCTCATCAACGAGGCCCCGTTGATGTAGTCTGTTACATCAATGAGGCCCCATCGACATAGTCAATTGCATTGATGCAGTCCCATCGACATAGGAATCTATCCTAGTCTATAAATATGAGCCACTAGTCACATTTATGACATCAATTCTAATAGCAATAGCAAAGCTCTTGCAATTTTTCTATTCGAATGTTAGAATATTTTTCCCAAGTACCTGAAGTAGGAGTCATTGAGTGTATGGATCTTTATTCGAGCATTGTTGTACCTAAGCATGACAATGGGTGCTGTAATAAAGATGAGCTTTATGATAAACCTTTTAGCATTCTAGATAGATTAAATATTTCATTTATGCATTTAATGTTTTTAATTACTTATTTAATGTTTTCCAATAATTAAGCTAATTAAGAGTAAGATAAGCTAGATAGATTAAATACATAAGTATGATCACTTTGAGCGTAACATGTATTCGATTGGTAATCCCAACAATGTTATTACTTGGTACATCCAGTAGCATAGCACTTGGTAACCCAACAGTGGATATGTGGGTTCAGGATGTGTACAAAAACTAGGACTGGATACTTATGTTAGGATTAGCTAGAGGTCAATAGGTTAGTTACATTGAATTAGCCATTAAATTACCTTGTCTTTATATCTATTCAAGCATCATGACTATAAAACATAAAACTATACAAATTGTATGCGTCAATTACACTTAACCATGCCATGTGCTTTACAACTGTAATTAGGAAGACAACAAATGATCCTAGGGCAAGGTTCACTTCCTAGAAGACTAATGCACTAGAAACTATAAAGTCCATGGAATTTGACTGAATCCTACGTGAACGCTCTGTGATTTGTATGGTTGGGCATAGGGGCACCTTGTCACTCATCATTGGCATTGTTGCTAGGGACTTTGTTTGTTGAAATGTGTGTTATTTAGGTTTGGTGAATACCATTAATATTGTTGTATGAACCTCAAGGTCAATATCATTCCTGCTATACATAGAATTATAAAAGCACACTAATGTTTTATTTCATATTCCAAACTATCTTGTTATTCTCATAGACATGAAGATGTTAAACCACCAGTCATATAGGAGTACAAAGTGGTATATATTAACCCAAATGAGTATGTACCAGACTTCACCTTCATCCTACATCAAGATGAATAGTTGCGATGGTGTGATATGGAGGGCAACATCATCTTTCTTGTCGATCGATCTATACCCAAGATGTTATTTCAAACTCTTAAGAAGCTAGGCATTCTAGGTCTTCATGAGGAATATGTTGTGAATGGTTATGACACTTGAGACTACCATCCCACTGAAACACAATGCAAGTGAGATTGACATTAGGAGAAGCACCATGAGGCAACGAAGGGAAAACATTTCACTAATCCCTTGTTCCTACTAGATCAATATGACAATGAGGATCCTCCCTTTGAAGGTTCTCAACATGAAGATTCTCCACCTCCTATTATTGGTAATGAGGGTGTGACCTTGAACCTATGGTCAACTATTCATGAAATAGGTTCGGAAAAATGTGATAGTCAAGGTAGGGACTTAGGTAAACATCACAATAATAAGGGATCTAGTAGTACAACTTCCTCTCCATTCTCTTCATCCAATTTTGAACATTCCTCTTCATTTGATGATTCTCATAGAAGCCTCTATTGAAATAGGGTGATCAACAAGACAATAATAACCATCAAGGCCATCAAGAATGCAGAGGTGGTAGGAACCATCATCGACATAATTAACACAATCATGATGAGGAACCTCTATTGGTAACTAGAAGTATGCTTAACATTGCAGAGGTAATTAGAATTCCAACTAGGCATATGAAAGATAGTTGGATTAAGCACTTAGACATGAATAATATCCCAATCTTTGAAAGGGGATACAACTCTGATCCATAGACATATTTATAAGTTTTTCATGATGCATGTGACTTACATAACATATAAAATGAATGGTAGAAACTCAATCTCTTCCCTAAGACACTCATTAAGGAAGCTAAAAGCTAGTACTGATCCTTGGAGCTAGAATCTATTCATAGATGGAGTACCATGTTGGAGCTATTCAATGACAAATATCAAATGTACTCTAGAGTGTCTAATTTAAGGAGGTAGATATAAGGATAGAAACAATGAATACATGACCCCTTGGATGTCACTATGGATAGATATTATTCACTCTTACACCAATGCATTGGCCATGGTTATTCTTGGAGGGAACAACTTCATTACATCATAGATGGGCTTAGAGTAGAAACTAGAAGAAGTCTTGGGGTGTGTGCCCAAGGGAGACTATTTGAACTAAGAACTCATCAAATCCAAAGGCTGATAGAGTAAGTAACAAAAAAAGAATTTGAGTTTTGAAAAAGGGAAAGTGTGAAAGATTATAATAGGGACCCTTCCATTAGGAAATGGGAGATCCAATTTTGTGATCAGGAGGAGTCACCACTCAATGAAGTGGTGAATAGAAAAACCTTACCCATTCAAAAATCTATTTCTAATATTTTAGCAAAGGTTGATAAATTATGGGACTCTTTGGATGAAAAATTTTAAATTGCTATAAAGATTGCTGAAGAATGCAAAGAGTAAAATAGCGATAGTCTCTAAAGATGATGTTGGTTGTGACATTTGTCAATACAAACATTCAAAGGGATGTTTCCTTATGGTATCATACTTATAAGAGTTTAGGATGTATGCATTGAATCCTTAACTAGCATGTAGGCAAGAACCTATATGATTACCTTATCCTCAAGGCAATCCAAGACAGTTCCACTAACAATAATAAGCTTAATACCCACGTGGAGCTCCACCACAATCATATGAATAATATCAATAGTGGCATCAACCACAATCACGGGGAATGCTACCACCAAGGTACTAGTATCCTTACAGGTAACCAAATCCATACAGGTATTATTTTTAGCAACCAGTCTCTCCAAAAAGTTCTATAAGTCATGCATGATTTCAACATCACTATTACCCTCCAAAGTACCACTAAACATAGTCATCCTCCACTCAGGGGAAGAACCCATATCCATACCACCCTCCACATCTGTCTACACATGCCCCTTTTCCCTCTACCTAGTTACCTCTTGCTCTATCCATGTAGGGTGAAATCCCTCCACAACTACAGCAACGAAAGGCCATAAGGGTTGTACATTCACATCCAACCTTCTAGTCATGTGGTTTAGAAAATCAATCTAGAAAATGACCTTTTTTGATTCAATAGTCCTCCTAAACCCTCACAATCTCATGTGGCTAGCCATCCTACATCTCCAACACCCTTATCCTCTACATCCAACACCATCGAGTGCCCTTCAAACCAAATGTTGCATGGGATCCATACTATGATGCTAACTTATGTTGTTTTTTATTGGATCAAGGTTGGTCATCTTTCCATGAAACAATTTGACCTAGGAAGTCCACTCATTTACCTACAGATCACTAAACATGAGCCATGCAAGGCTCTTCTTGATTTTGATTCTAATGTCAACCTCATCTCCCATGACATGTACAAAGCTTGGAACCTACCATCTCTCAAGAAGAGAAACATTCATTTGGAATTGGTAGACTAGTCAATTACTGTTGCTCTGAGGTTAGTAGAGGACATTGTGATCATAGTTTGTGGGTGATCCTATTCTACCTATTTTCTAATGATCAAAATTGAGAATTGAAAAGGTGAATTCCCCATCATTATGGGAAGATCTTGGTTAAGCATGGTCGATGCACGAATGGACATAAGAGAGATCTAATTGAAAATCTCCAAGGAAAATGAATTTGGATGATTGGAGAAGAAACATATTCTATGCATCACGTATAGTGATATGAGTGCAATTGTGTGTAAAAGATTTGATTCATCAAAAGTACATACATTAAAGCATGTAATTAGTGTGCACAAGAAATAGATATTCAACAGTTTCTGTATGTAGCAACCACAAAATAGGAGGGCACCCAATGGTTGATAGCTGACTTAGAAAGTAACACATTATGCATGAAACCAATTGAAATCCTAACATGTGCTTATGTTGAAGGCATGGATGAAGTTGAATAAGTTCATCACCAACTCTTTGATGATGAAAAGGATGATACCTATTGGGGAGAGTTGGAAATCCCTGATAACTTTAAGAAAGAGCCCCTAGAGTTGAAAACTCTACCAACCAGCATGGAGTATGCATTATTAAATAATTGTAATCTGGTCATAATTAATGCCAAAATTGCTCCTAAATAAAAAGAAAGGCTATTAGAGGTGGTTAAAAGATGGAAAACAATATTTTCTTGGTCATATCTCAAGTAGATTGGAATTGATTCATGGATATGGTAGCATCACATCTACACCAACCTAGCCATGAAGCTAAGAAGGTAGCAACAGAGACAACTAAATGCCAAATTAAAGTAGATCATCAAGGAGGAAAAGAGAAACTCCTCAAGGTAGGGTTTATCTATCCCATCATAGATAGTGAGCGGATTAGCCCACTTGTAATGATTCTAAAGAAAGATGACAAATGACGAGTTTGCATCAACGTTAGGCTTTTGAACATGACAATAGTTAAGATCATTTTTTATTGTCATTTGTGGACCAAGTGTTGGACACTATCTATGGGCATTACTATTATATCTTCTTGGATGGTTATAGTGGCTATAACCAAATCTAAATTGCACCAGAAGATCAAGCCAAGACAACATTCACAAGTCCATGGGTACTTTTGCATACTATAAGATGCCATTTGATCTATGCAATGCCCTTGCAACATTTCAACTCCTGTTCCTTAGCATCTTCTAGTAATAAATCAGTAGTAGTGTGGAAGTCTTCATGGATGACTTCTCCACCTATGGAGCTACATTAATCAAGCCTTGGACTGCCTTGAGTAAGTATTGAAAAGATTTGTGAGAAAAAATTTGTGACACAACTGGCAAAAGAGGCACCTCATTATCCAAGAAGGCATTGTATTGAGCCATAGAATCACTCAAAAAGGGATTGAGGTAGACCCTAAGAAAATAAGTGTCATCCAAGGAATAATCCATTGGCTACTACCAATGATTCATAGAGAATTTTTCTAAGATCGTAAAAATGTTGGTAGAGCTTACAAAGAAAGATGCACCTTTCATATAGACTAGGTAATGTGAATAAGCATTCCAAAAGTTAAAGGAGAAACTTATAGAAACACCAATTCTATAGGCACTAGACTAGTCCAAACCATTCAAAATCATGAAAGATGCATCTAACTATGCCTTGTAAGTTGTGCTCACGTAGTTGGATGGTAAGAAACTTCCATACTACATCCACTACATGAGCCAAAGCATTGTCAGGGCACATTTAAATTACACCATCATAGAGAAGGAACTAATGGCAATGGTGTATGCTCTTGAAAAGTTCAGGCACTATGTGCTTGGCTACAAAGTATTTGTGCACACGAATCATAGTGCAATTTTCTTCCTCATGAACAAGCCAATGGTGAACCCTTGTATCATATGGTGGCTCATGATCTTGCAAGAATTCGATATCACAATGGTAGATTAAAAGGAACCAAAAATGTGCTCACTAACCACCTCTCTCACATAATATGGGATAATAAAGAGGAGGAGAGCCCACTCTCTAATCAATTTCTAGATGAACTTCTATTTATAGGAGCAATAAATGACTAAATGTCCACAGAAAAAACATGGTATAATGGCATCTTCACCTATCTTCTTACTTAGGAGATGCCATAAGTTCTTAACTTCAGAAAGAAGCAAAAATTTCTTCATTAGGCCAAATACTTCATAGAAATCAATGAACGCCTCTACAAGGTGTGTGTCGATGGCCTGATTCATTAGTGTGTCCTTGATGAAGATCAACTACGCATTCTCAAAGATGATCATGAAGGGCCTTGTGAAGGCCACTAGGTAGGGAGATGCATGACCATTAAATTCCTGATGGTAAGATACTATTGGCCTACAATCTTTAGGGATTCCCACCAGTTTATCCGATTTTGTGAATGTTGTCAATGAGATGGTGGGATGACCACTTGAATGGAAGGTCCTCAATAGTGGATTCAACAACTAGAGCCTTTTAACATATGGGGCATTGTCTAATGGAAAGGCATATATCATCGTAGTAGTTAACTACTACATAAAATGGGTAGAAGTAGTAGCTATTACTAATTATACATCATCCACTATTGCTAGATTTATATAACAAAATGTTGTAAACACGATTGGGGTGCCACGTGCACTAATTTTTAACAATGGAAATTATTTAATAGGTGTCACTTTTAGAAAGTTGATGCAACGCTTGGGGGTTAAACATAAATTAATAACACCCTATTACCTCTAAGCCAATGGTCAAGTAGAGGTAACTAACTAGGAGATCACAAAATTATTAACAAGAACCATAAGCAAATATAGGAGAGATTGGAGCACCAAACTCAATGATGCCCTTTGGGCCTATCGCTCAACATGAAAACTCCCTATTAGGTACGCTCCCTATTAGTTAGTGTATGAAAAACTTCCAACCCTCCTGATCTAGTCCAAGCTCTATACACTCTCAACAATGTGTGATCTAGATCTTGACCTCAATCTAGCACAAAAAGAAAGATTGATCAACTTGAATGTGTTAGATGAAAATCGATTAGTAGTCCTATCTTTGAATGAGGTGCACAAGGTATTCAACAAGTAGCATCATGACCTTAAAATATGGAAAGTAACATTTCAACTAGGCGAGAAGGTTTTCTATTGGAATCCCATCCATGTACCCTAGAAGAAAAAACTCCAAACATTGTGGGAGGAACCTTATATAATTGATCAAACATTTTCCTCTTGGGCCATGTTAATTTACAAGCTTGAAAGCCTAGATAAAAACTAGTTGGTTAACATCCAATAAGTAAAACCTTTCTTAGAATCAAGACAAGCCAATGCAACTACCATCTCAATGGATGGACAACCAAGTTCCATTTTTTAGATCTCCTCCTTTCAACTTATTCATGGCGGAGATGGCCATTCATGCTAATGATCCATATGGCTTTCTTAGTTTTCTACTTTTTTTCCACATTTTTGATTTTACAAGTTATTTATTTTACAAATTTTTGATTTTCAAAATTTTTCCAAATTTTCACCATCGTTAGTACCTTTGAACTTTTCTTGATTATTTTACACTTTCTTATATATTTTACTTTGTTTTATTTTGTTTAAGTGTGAATTTTTGTTAGTTTTACTAATAAAAGTGCTTTATTGCCATAGTACACAGTCCCACTATTGTTGTTTACTAATGATTGTAATGATTAAAAACGTCGATGGTTAGAACACCCAGAGGTTAGTGGGCATACAACCTAACCCTCAGTCCATGCAAGGGTCATATTGAAAATGGAAACGGAGTGCCCTAAATGGTTTTGTCAATTGAATAGGAACTCACAAGATGTTATGACAAATATGTGCAAGAGGGAGTTTATACAATGTTACTAGTGGACACTGAGACTAGCTAAGCCAGAGCGTAGCAAGGTGTCCCAGCCCAAAAATGATGGTGTAAGCATGAAAATGCATGTGAAATAGTGAGAAAATGTGAATGCTATGAAAAATGCAAAACAGAAAGTACTTCAAAATTCAATAGAACTAAAAAATAAAAGTGCACTGCCCCAAATGAGGGAGTGTAGCAATTGCAGGAAAAGAGATGAGAATGGTACATGGTGTACAGATGGGCATAGTGGGAACATAATAGTGTATTCATAGTATTTGGGACGCTTGAGCTATGGAATTGATGTCTATCATGGGGATTGAACCTACCAGGTTGGCTATTACTAGGCTTCGCTGCAACAACGATGGACAATGTGTTGGATGGTGTGCACCAGTTATTTGATGGGGCCCTAGAATGCACCAAAGTGCTATGTGTGCTCAAGTGCAAGAGTGCTAAGAATGCTCAGAATGCCAAAATGCCCAATGCTCTTTTGATTTTCCAACCCATAGAATGTTGAATGCAGGGGTATTTATAGGGCTAGGGTTAGCACAAAATGTGGATTAGGCACCATGTAACATGAGGGTAGATGGGGCTACAGTAGACCTTGCTATGCTTCCATGGGAGTAGCAAAGTGTTATGCTCTAGAGTACTGCAACGGATCCCTAGAGATGGTTGAACTATGAATTCACTACCAAGATTGCATGTGCTAGAATTTGAATGATTGTAATGTACCTGCAAACAGTGCAGAAAATAGTGCAACTTGGAGGCTACTCTTTGGGACTATGTATTCCCTTCTTTTGAGTAGGATCAAGCATAGGTACAATTTGGGGGACTAATGGGGTTGCAAAAGAGATACAAATTGTTGATCTTGCTTGCTGGAGGAATGTTGGAGTTAAGATGAAAGCTAATGCTGAGTTCTAGAGACCTTTGGAGGCTGTCAGAGGCTTTTCTTCAGTGTTATGCTAGCTACGATTTAGAGCATAGCATAACACTTAGTCAAATTTTGCAAAATTTTGATGTCCAACACTAGTTATGCTAGCTATGCTCTAGAGCATAGTAGGGCATAGCAGGGATACTTAGAAAAATTTGACAAAATCTACAATTTTCCTTCATGCTATGCTCGCTATGCTTTGGGGCATAGCAGGAGAGGTAGCCTTAGGAGTTAGAAAATTTGGCAAATGTCTCTTTC
>MNCI01013946.1:0-11458 GCA_015680685.1 Gnetum montanum
TTGTTAATGCTAATTAATCCACTAGCAAAAGAACAAGTGATCGTCGTCCTTTAGTAAATAGCTTTGAATCCAAGAATTCTTTTAAGGCTTTAGTGGTTGAGGAAGATCCTCCTTCATCTTCACATACACATTAAAGTGTTCCTCATGGAATGTTAGGGGACTCTCAGATCCTCGTAGAAGATATATAATTTGAGATTATATCCATAAGCATTCCCTAGATGTTGCTTATATTCAACAAGTTAAGATCCAAGGATTCCATCTTGAAACCTATTGAAAGAGTAATTTTCCCAATAGTTATTATGTTTCTTCTAAACATGAACATGGCAAAAGGGTAGCTATAATTCTTCATCACAGTAAGTGATAAGAGTTTGTTATTAATCACGGTTGTGATAATTCAGGGCATTGTTGTTGGGTTCGATTATAGTACACTAATGAAATCCTAGGGTTCATTTCCATTTACACTCCCTGTAACCTAAATGATCGGAAGCTTTTTTGAAATTAGCTTGGGCACAACTTGCCCACAGCTAATTGGATTATCACATGAGACTTGAATATGATTGAGCATCCAAAGGATAAGTTTGGAGGACAAAGAGGTGGTTTAGACAATAGTGAGCTTTTTGTTTGGCTTTCATTGAAGAGTAAATTGAAATTACAAGAAGCTAATGAAAATTACCCCTCTTCCAATACTTCTAATTGGTTTAGTTGGAGCAATGCTAGACATGGAGACTTCTACATTTCTTCTAGGTTGGATCGAGTCTACTTTTCTGTGAATGCTTCTATTCAATTTACTACCACCAATGGTGCTCTTGTTCAAGCAGATTATACCTAGGTTCTATTAGATCATTATCTTATTCACTGGTCTCTTTCCCTTTCTGGTTACTCTCGCTCTTCTAATGACCTTTATATTTTTAACATTGCCTTTCTTCGCAATAGCTCCCTTTGCTCTTTATTGATGTAGATATGGAATCTGCATCCTAAACCCCTTGGAGAAGATGTTGGATTGATTGGTGAACTAACACTTGTATCACCTCCAACGATTTTTCAAACATGTGAGTAAATTGGTGGCTTCAAGACTAAATCCTCATAAGTCCAACCTTCATAAGGAAATCTTCTTATTACAAAATGCTATTAATAGAGGTGAAGCTACTGAAGCTTAATTCTGTCACTTGCAAATTGCCAAGGAAAACATGCATATGATGGATCACCATGAAGCTAGAGGTGCTCACCTTCGTGCCCGTCTTTCTTGGCTCCATATGGATGACCAGGCTACTAAAGATTTTTTTTGTCTCCTCAAAGAGGGACACCCATCCCTAAAAGCCCAGCTATTCAAGTCAATGATAATATCTTTACTTCCAAAATTGACATATTATAGGCTTTCTTTGATTTTTACTCTAGGACTTTTTGTAAAGAAGATATTGATCCCACCGCACTTAATACCTGCTTAGGAGTTATTACTCCTTTTAATCATTCCATCTTTGGTGATGCTACTCTTTTATCTAAATGGGATCTTAGTAAAGCTCTTCAACAACTTCATGATGGCCAAGCCCCTGGTATGGATGGTCTTCCTACAGAATTTTTCAAGAAATTCTAGCCCACTCTTCAAGATACTGTCTATAGTGTGTATAAAGAAGCTCTTAGGAAAGGTTACTTTGGCAAAGTGATTAATGTCAATATTAATAAGCTTCTACCCAAGTTATGAGATCGTATGTGCATTAGCAACTAGCACCCTATGATTATTTTAAATGTTACCTAAAAAATTGTTACTAAAGCCATAGCCAATAAATTAAAACCTTTTCTTCCTCATCTCATCAACAAAAGCAAATTGGTTTTGTTCCAGGTAGATATATCTTAGACAATGCCATTACTACTATTGAGGGGCTTACATTGGGCTTCTTCCACTAATCAAAAAACCATTCTTCCTAAGCTCAATTTTGTGAAAGCTTATGACATGCTTAATTGGTCCTTTTTAAGAAGTGTAGTTTAGCATCATAACTTAGGTACTATTTTTGATAAACATATCAATCTTGTTTTATTAGAGGTCTCTTTAGTTATTTATATTAATGGAACCTTTTCTAAGGTTATTGTACTTCAAAAATCAGTATGACAAGGATGCCCTTTATCCCCTTATCTTTTTATCCTTGTTGTTGCTTAGAACTCACAATGATTTTATGCAGTTAAGAGGTATCTCTCTTCCACAAGAAGGAAAAGATCTCATTTACAGCTAATTTGTGGATGACACTTTTCTCACTTTGCTTCAGGATCATAATAATTTTAACACTTCCTTGGATTGCATAAACATTTATTGTAGAGCCTCAAGAGCTAAAATTAATTAGAACAAAACTCAAGCTATTCGGTCTAACTTCTCTCCAATGCCTACTTGGACTTATCATTTTAATATCAAGTGGCTCTCTCTTATAGATGTTTTCACCCTTTTGGGTATACCGGTAGCTTTATTCTCTAATCCCACTACCTTATGGAATAATGTGGTGGAAAAAGTGAGACATAAAGCTTTGAAATGGGCTTCTAAACCCTTATCTGTTGCAAGTAGATTTATCGTAGCTAACCATATTTTGAGCTCCACTCACGTGTACTACTCTTGCTTTATGGCTCCTTCCAAATCTTCCTTTTAGTGCATCAACAAAATTCTTAGGAATTTTTTATGGGGGGATGAGGACAATCACAAAGCTTTTCATCAAGTCACTTGGGATATTTGCACTTCAAGCAAGGTAAACAGGGGCTTAAGCCTCCCCTATATTGAGCACCAAAGTATTCTCTTGGCCTCCAAGTGGGTCACTCATTGCATAGAAGGAGATGAAGCTTGGAAGATCCTTTTTAGGCATAATATTTCTTGTCTTGGTAATCACCACAAATGGAAAAACACTCATTAGAGCAATTGGATCAGCAGTGGAGGTTCTCAGAAGATTATAGGTTCTTTCGTGTTCAAGAAAATTTGGCAGTGTTGGAGTCAACTTAAAGGCTTTTTGCAATGGAAACCTACCCAGTTAAGCTTGAACTCTTTGTCAATGCACTCCATCTGGTGGTCTCCTATTTTCAAAAAGAGTTTGGGTTGCCTTTATGAAGAATTTTCTCACAAAGCCAATCATTTTGCTAATCACAACCTCCATCATGTTGCTCAATTATTTTCTACTAGGAATGATTCTACTACCCTCTCTTGGCAACATGCCAAATTTAAATGGGGGTTTCAAAAACAAGATACTCTTATTTACCAGCACATTGAGCATGTTCTTTCCAACTTTGGTGTTCCTAATTTGCACAATAATACTCCTTGGTATGATGACTGGTTTTCACCTGATGGTTCCCCTTTGTATTCCCTATGCCTTTTCAAAACAAAATATTGGTTCCATGCCCAAGAAGTCCAACTTTCAACTTTAAATAGAAGATGGAGTGTGCATCTTGAGGATCACCATTGGAAAGCTATTTTTCATCATGTTTGAACTTCCAAGGCCCAACCTAAGCACCATTTCTTTTTTTGGTCCTTAATTCATCAAGGTCTTCCCATTGGAAATAGGCTTCACTTCTTAAGAGTTGATTGCTCTAAATGCACCATTTGTCAAGCCGATGACTCTTTTGTGCATGTTTTGGGATTGCTCGTTTTCTTGACAAATTTGGAAGTGGTGTAAGTGTCTCCAGGTTTTTATTCCTAACCATTTGTTGATTTCCCTCTGGGTCTTCAAAAATGACTGTCTTAAGTGACATTTTTGAAAGACATAGAAAATCTTCTTATTTGAGATTATTTCTTTATTTGAAAATGTTGTCTAAATGCCCGGTATCAAAACACCAATTACCCTGAATTTGACTACGGTATGAAATGCAGAATTTGACTACGGTAAATGCATTATTGCTGGTAATGTTCAACAAGGCTTTCCCAATAATATTACTCTCTCTTCAAGAACTCTGTCTTTTGAATTGCCGGTTTTGGGTTTTAGCTTTCATCCGTGCAGCAACGCGTATGCAGACCAGAGCTTGCGTTACGTTCTCAAATTGCAAGCACTTGCGACGTTAGCGCCACGTCAGGTCGGCAAAATGATCTACGCGCTTTTAAATTCCCGCGGTTTCAGGCATAAGAATGAATCCACTGGTTTCAGCTCCAAAATCAGGCTTTTCTAGCTCGATTTGGCTTTGAAATTGACGGCCTTTGGCTATCATATTGCGCAAAGCATTAGAGACCTCGAAAATCTGCACACATTTTCAAAATTGAAGGAAAATCTACTCTCTGTTTTGCTTTGGTTTTCATAATTGAAAGAAAATCTGCTCTGCCCCGCATATATTTGCGAAATTGGACGTTCAATCCGTCTACATTTCAAAATTTAGTGAGCCTTTGCTCTTCCTTTATGCTCCTGAATTTGACGCTGCAAACACATTTTTGCAGAACTCAACCCACAATGCTTAACCTCTCGCTACACGGTTTACCTGCACACCATGAAGGGGAGGTTGCTTCCGGTTTACGCTAAAGGCTCTATATATCGTTATCTACATGGCCTCTTCGCCATCATTCTTGGAACCGCAACTGAACTGGAAGTGCCTGCAATTGGATCCGATCTTTCAGTGAGTGGTTTCTGGGACAGAATTTCTCGGAACTGCGGTAATGGCGACGGGTGTGAAGAATTCCAAACTGAGCACGGCGCCGCCCATGGCGGGAAGGCGCTTTTCGGCGGGAAATCAGCGGCGGCCGAGAAGAGGAGACGTGACGCGTCTGATCTTCGCGTCACTTGCGGAGTCTGTTGGTGAGCTGCTCAAATCTCTGGGGCGCCTCGCGGTTTCGTCTTTGGGTTGCTGCTTCTCTGCGAAATCCAAGCCAGAATCACAGGCCCCTGATCCAGCTGCTGTTCCTCTTCTGCGTTCAGTGATCATTTGATTGTTATTTGTCTGTTCAGTGGTTTGACTGGAACGAAAACCTGATTCATGGGTTTCTGTAGTTAGGAATTTCTTTTCGCCCTTTCCCTTCGTGCATATTTGGGACTTGGATGTATAGGTCTGAATAAGCTTGGTTTTGCTTCTGGGTGAATTTGGTCGGATTTGTTTGCTGTGTAGGTTTATTCGTTGTTGTAGGCATTTTCTCAGGGTTTAATGTAATAAGAAAGGGCTTATTGTTTTCTCCTCTTTTTCTGTTGAGCTTGATATTCCTGCAGGGTTTCTGTGATAGCGACAGCCTGACGCTTCGTTATTGAGGGGTTCTGCAGTTGTGCTGGCTGCCTGTTGTGTTTATTTCTGTCTGTTGTTAACTGGTCTTTTATCAGTGGACTATGGCCTATTGTATGATCCATCTTTGCTGCTGAATTTAGGTTCAACTGAATCTAGCTACAAAGTTCAAGCAAAGTATGTCTGGAATTTTTTATCAAAAAGTGCTTTTTCTATGAAGCCCCCATGTGGATTACTGTAAAATCTGTTTATTTCTTTAGTTTAGTAGAAGAAGGGCATTGACTTCATCGAATTCTAATTCTTTCTGAAAGTAAGATCGATGCAGTTCAGCTAATAGATTCTACATGGCCCATTTCTGGTAGGTCATGAGAGGTTCCTGACTGACTGGGTTGTACCATTGTCTAGTTTGGAAGTAGGGGCCATTGATTTTGTAATTGTAAAATTCCTTCTTGGTTGACTATCATGATCTAGAAATCAAAAGCAGTTTTCCTGATTATGTTCAGAACGGACCCAGGATCGAGGCACTTTTCTAATCTATGGATTGTTTGAGTTTTTGAGCCGTTTAACTGACGATTCCACTTTTCTGTCTACATGTAGTTCAGGATGGACCCGACAACTTTAGAAGAAATGATCCCACTAAATGCCTACTGAAGTTCGGTTTGGTTGCGTAACAGACATTCTGTTTCGGTTTCGAAAACTTATGCGTAGATATATTATTTGTTCAAGGACAATCCTGCGTCTATTGTTCAGTTTGGTTCAAGATCTGAGATGGAACTGGTCAAAAAATGTCTATGAATCTGCGAACACTGAGACAGTCCGTATGAATAAACATACAGAACTGCTAGAATCTTAGTTATAGAGTCTGAGGAATTGGATTTTAAAGTTCTTATTTACGTTACACGTTGAGGAATTTAATTTTAAAGTTATTAGTTACGTCCGACAGAGCAGTTTCAAAACTCTTTTTACAAATTTTGTAATTCATTTTAAATTTTTTTTAATCCCCGATTCATGATCCAAGGTTCTGCTGTACGTCTGGAGACAGTTTGGAAGCTGCATCTGAATGGATCCTAGATCGCTTGGAAGCTCGTCACTTAGGAACGAATCGGAAAATTGAGTTACGAAAATACAGACGGGGCCGATCCATACGCGTAATTGGCTGTTCCAATTGTAAGGTTAGATGATTTGGGTCAGGCTCGCAGCTGACAATTCAGACTTTGGTTGCGGCAGAGCTTCATCTTTGTCAAACTCAACCCTATTTAGCCTGTGTCAAAAGCTGAGCTTCGTTATCTTTTGTAAATGCACAAATTGTTAATCAATTCGCCATTTTTCAAACCTCTACATGGTTGGTGACACTAGGCGTGCTAGGTTCGGTCTTCACTACTTGGAAATGACATTATAAAACAATGAGAGGAATTTGAAAATCGGGTTGTAAAACGGTAAGAACAATTTGAGCATTCCTGGTTTTACTTGCGGTGTGCGTTTTTGCCAAGTAAAATAAGTTGCGATCCAAAATGATGGACGTTTAAACAGTGAAATAACTTCACGTCACTGAGTTGAAAAAAAATGTCTTGGTTTCAACGCCGCTCCCGGCGGCTGCCATCATCGTGGACACAAATAAACAAAACAAAACTAAATAATGATATCCATTAAAAAGAGGTGTAAAGCTTTGTGCACCAGGTTATGCCACGTGGTGTCTGACGTGTCCGTCGCCGGGCAAGAACAGTGCATATTTCACGCTGTGGACACCAACTGCCACGTGCAAAGCGCGTGGCGTGCCACGTTCTCTAAACCGATCACTTTTCAGTTGTTAATTAACGATTCAGTGCTGACGTCAGTGCGTTATCTGAAAACCAGACACGGTTCCTAATCTTTATGAAAAGTCTGCTACGCGTTCGGCATTGGTTGTTCATACTCCATTGGCAAACTCTGTGAGGATTTAAAAATTTGAACTCTCGACAGTTCATGGGCAGCGTTAGAAATTATCTTTCAATATTTATTGATTAGGCAACCAATTNGCAAATTTTGTAAACCAAAATAAGAACGGGAGTAGAAAGCGAACTTTTCTTTTCGTCTTAAGAAATTAAGAAATTTAGGAACACCAGCAAATAAATGAAAAAAATCTCTATTAAAAGTCTCTCAAATTAAAAGTTGTAACTTAAATTCAATTAAGAAAAATCTTTAAAAACTCTAACAATAAATTAACCTTGTTTAGTATAGTTTATAAATAACTAGCCTTGTTTAATATAGCTTATAAATAGGGAAACTTAGTTTGAAACAAATACTATTATCTTAAAATTATGGCCTTATTTTATGACAAAAATGGGCATATGGGCATAACTTTCTAACCCTATTCAATGCTAGAGTAGTTGTTAAGACACTTATCTTTTTGTTTGAGAGTTGAGAGTTCAATTCTTGATTTTGCTCACCTTAGCACTTCTAACTTTGCTCACCTTAATTCTGATGACTTTGTAATTTATATTACTAGCCCAAAAATTGTATACTCTAAGTAAATGAGCTAAGTGTCATTTGTTAAAGGACAAACACATTTATAGAGTAACGAAACACATTTATAGAGTAACGAAAGGCATGCACTACTTGTGTTTATGGAATGAGGATTTTAATTTTCAAACCTTCAAGAGTTAGAAACAAAGTCTTTTCATCTCCTATAACTTTTTCCAATCCAAGCATAGTCTATGGGGATGGGGCTTAAGAAGACAATTGTAGCCTTTTAGTCCAATTGAAAAAGATGGAGAAACTCTCATTCCCAACTGTTAAAAACTAAATGGGTGAAAAGAAATAAAAAAAACTACCGTTCAAAATCTACTTGATCTGCCGTGCGTATCCTTTAAAGAAATTTGATGTATTTTAGATCAGAATTTGCATGGAAGCGTCTAATTCCTTAAAATTACATGTACAATGAGTTATGCATTTTAGAGGGGATTGCCTTTATTTTAACTATTTTAAAAAAATTGATAATGTAGGAAGCTAACGAAACCCTGAAGAACATCTCTTTTGTGTTTCAGGGCAAAATACAAAAACAAAAAATGACTTCGGTGTTCGGTCAATTCAGAATGCGGAATCATTTGCCACTTGCAAGCACGAAAACTGAGGGAGTCCAAAAATCGGAAAGATTTTCTTCTTCGTACACGGCCGGGGTCCGCTTTGGGATTGAGAACATGGGTAATGGGCAAAAATCCTTGCCTCTGCAACAGCAGCAAACATCCAAACATCTTCATCCTATTTTTTCTACCGGAAGTAACAACTGGAAACATCCGAAGAACTTGACCTTGTTTACACGGGCAGTCCACAGGCAAAAATTATTTGAAAAGGCATGAGTGTCTATTCCTTACAAAACATCCTGCCCCAGTTGCGGCCAACAGTCCAACTTTTGTGCTGTTCGCTTGCTGCCTGTTCTGCCAACAAAGAGTAAGTCGATTCTGTTCAAATTTGGTCGGTGTTTTCCATTTTTGTACGGGTCCAAGTTTTGCGTCGAAATTTCCAATCATGTGCGCTTCGAAATCAAATATTCCTGAAACCAGTAACCTAAACATTCCGTATTGTGCCCCGGGTCGTCTGGTTCGCTAAGTTGTATAAACAACAGATCAGCATGGACGCATTCAGTGATTGACTAACTGATAACGAATGCATCAAAAGTTGTAGCCCCGGCAAGCAAGACATGACAGGAAAATGCTGCACCAGCACAACGGTTTTAACTTTCGCTTACCCACTGAGGATTCTGAAATTGAAACCAGTAGATTGTGTCGAGACAATGGACTTCGCAATTTCAGGGTAAATCCTAACACTAAATGAAAGCATGGATCGAAAAGAGAGTCTTGCCGTAATGACAATGATAACCAGGGAAAAAGGGTTATAGTGCATTTTCGAATCCGTCATCTCATCTCTCACAAGGGATGACGACTCCAGGGAAGAAGCATGGAAACAGACTACGGGGATTTACCAGGCAACAAATTTTTTGAAGATGCCTGTAATGGGCTTATGGCTGAACCCACTGTAGCCCCTTGTTTTCTCAGCCCCACCTGCTGTTTTCGTTGTTCGAAATGACCGCCTCTGCGAAATTTAGTTTTCTGTAGGATTACAGAAAAACCGTGGTTCCTATACCAAGTTATATACCAAATATTTCAAAATTTTTGCTGAATTTGACGCGGAATTAGGTTTCTGCAAGTCAACCCACAACACTGCTTAACCACTGCGGTCGGGGTTTAACCCTGCTCAATGAACGGAAGCTTCCTTCAGGGTTACGCCACCGTCTTTTATATCCCCGCCGGAATGGAGGCGATTCGCCATCAATCTTGGAAGCGGGGGCGCTGCCTGCAACTGGAGCTCAGCTTTCAGCAACTGGTTTTCTGCATAGAGCTATTGGAGCTGCGATAATGGCGTCCGGAATGAAGAATCCCAAAGTTTCCGTGGCGGCTCCGACAGGCCGGCGTTCTTCTTCGGCGGGAAATCTGCTGCCGAAAAGAGGCAGAGTGAGGCGCTTGATCTTCGCGTCGATTGCGGATTCTGTTGCTGAGCTGCTGAAATGGCTGGGGCGCCTGCTTGCGGTTTCTCTGAGGAGTTGTTGCTCCTGTGTGAAATCCAAGTCCGAAACAGAGGCCCCTGCTGCTGCTGTGCCTCTTCTGGGCTCAGTGATCGTTTAAAGTTATGCAACTGCTGCCATCTGGAGTCGTTTGATCAGTACAATCCTGGTTTTCTTTCTGTCTTTCTGGGGTTAGTTTAGGATCTTCGTTCTTCATTTTGTGTTTTCTGTATATCGGTGCAGTACCGCAGTGGGGATATTTTAGGCCGCAATAAGCCCTATTTTATCGGGTTTGGATCTGGCCGGATTAGTTTGCTGTCTATTTTTGTTTGTTCTTGTCGGTTGTATTGGCTAAGGGTTTGGAGAGAAAGGGCTTTATATTTTTTACGCCTTCTTCTTGTAGTAAGCTTGATGATGATGTTCTTCTCTGTGCATCCGACCCCAGTTTTTGAAGGGGTTATGCAGCTGGCCGCTGCTGTGTTTGTTTCTATATACTGTAATTTGGCGTTTATCAGTTAATCAAGGCCCCAGATGTATCTAAATAGATAAAGGTTTTGTGATTTATGTTTGGTTGTTTTCTTACCGGTGTATTGTGTACCTGTGATCCATTTCACCAAAGATTCCATGATTTCAGTACCTGCCCTGCAACTGCTGGCGCAAGTTTGTAGAACAAACATCCACTGAATGCTGCTGAAATTTAGTTTTGGTTGTGTAAAACTTAAATCGCATGAGTGAAAATTCTGGATAAGTTGGGATGATTTCTGAGTTAGATCTCTTATTCCTTAAACAAGGATCTTACCCTTCAGGGAATGGGCATAGTTTGGGATTGCATATTTCACTGCCAGATCTGTACGAAACCGATTCAGAAATGCGACAAATGTGAAGCATATGGACTGCATGTATGAAATCCCTCGGAATACGGTCAAATCATATTCATTCTCACCCTTCTTCGACCAACCGCTACATTTTTGGCAGGACTTGTTCAGACAGTTCACAAACGCTGTATAGGCGTAATTTAAAGTTTTTGCATAGCTTTACACAATTGCTGCTTCTATAGATTCTGCATTTTTAATTTCACATGCACTATGTTTTGGAAGAGAATGAATTCATCGATGGCGTACTTTGCGTAAAGTAGATTTAAGAAATAAAATAGGTTATCCTTATTCCTCAAATACATCACCAACAGCAAAAGTCAGCATTAATGCTAGCCATGCAACTGTTTGTTCCATTTTAATAAGACCGAATCAAATAAGCCTCACTTTAAACACAGCCGAAAAAGGAATCAAGAACACGCAGCATTGGAGAAAACGCGTGAAAGTCCATTGTCACGAAGTCCGAACTTTTAGGCTTTAAGCTTTATGTATTTCCTATATGACGTCACGATTCACACTTGACATGCCAATGCAACAGCTAAAGCCAAACAAGATATTGAGTGTGCATGTAGTATGAAACAATGATTAAAGCTAAGCAACATAATGCTTTTATTATCTTAGAACTAAAAGAAGATGGATTTAATTTTCAGAATGCATTTGCAAGTTGTATATAACGGGACCCCTTAAATGTGTTTTTTTTTTTTTGTGCTATGAATATCCATTTGCAATAGCATTATAATGTTACAACAAAACCTCATTTTGCTAGGATAAGACTACAATGATGATGACTAAGATCACCAAAATATATATACAATGAAAGGCCTATGTCAAATCCCCTTTTTTCTTTGGCCTTTTTTTGTCAAATACATTTGCATTGTGAGACAACAAA